>VYZP01062061.1:1840-14396 GCA_013400635.1 Hypocryptadius cinnamomeus | reverse complement strand
CCGCCCAAATCTGCTCCTCATAGGCTTTAAACAAGCCTGCTCACAACACACAACAAAAGCTGGGTTTCTTCCAGGAGGGCATTAAGCAACATGTCTGTGCTGTCACACATTGTTTCTCTTTCATTCTCTTCCCTGGGGGAACAGCATCATATGCAGTGGAGAGACTCATTTTGCTCCAGTGCTCAGTACTAATTGGCTTTTCCTAAATAGTGAAGGCATCATGCCCAGGAATATCATGTTCCTGTAGAGCAGCTGAGAAATGCCATGGACTACCTGAGGCCAGATCATTTTTTGTCAGGAGGGGACAGAATCTCCAAGCATTTTCAGTTTTTCACCTTAATCTCATGAGGAAAATTTACTTTATTGTAGATGAAACCAAACACAATATTTTGATTACTTTTAAATTTTTCTTTTCCTTTGTGGAATTATTCTGTGTACTCAAAGCCACATCTGAAGTCCTTTCAGAAATGCAATTCCCATGCAAGTGAATTTGTTACACATCACTTCAGTTCTATTATACTTGGCAGATGATCTTTTGCTCACTTTAAACTGTAAATTCCTCAAGAATTTTATAGACAGTACTTGAAATTGTAATTCAGGGACTTATGAAATGAAGCTGGTAGGCAAATACAAAATGCTGGAATGATGTATAATTATTAAACGGACAATTTCAGTAACAATTTTTGAGAAGAAAAGCACAAAACTGGGGTGTCAACACAGTGGTTCTTTTGAAAAACAGCCAATATCTTCCAAAAAAACATGGTAATCCAATACTGTACTTTGTTGTACTTTTTCTGCAATCTGCTTTTTTTTAAACATCTGAGTTGGTTCCAGGGATATTGTTCCCAGATGCCTTACAGATATTTTACCTGTTAAATTGATGACATCTGATTCTCTTTCTTTCTCCCATCCCTTGGGCTTTCCTATTACCTCATGATAAAGTCTCTGGATTTTTTGACTCTGATCTTGATTTGAAAAACAGAGATGGTCATTATTTTTTACCTCCTATTCTGATCCAAACCCAACCCTGCTTATCAATCTGCTCTTTCCAGATAGGAATGGATTAATTTTTCATCTCTGTAAAGTGATAGACCTTTCACCCTTAATAGCTTGAAATGGCAGCATGAGAACTAAGTATCCTAAGTAAACAAAATGGGCTTAAGGTCTCTTAGAAAAATAAGCAAATATAATTTTGTGTCTAGTTTGAGTATCTAGAACAGTCTCTCCATGCTGAAGGAAAAGAGGCAAGAAACATGTAGAGGAATCAGGATATGAAGCTAGCTTGCAATATCTTCAGCCGCAAGTCTGATACTCCACAGCTCCTTTATATACAGAGTGGAAAATTACTCAGTTGCCTATTTGTTGCCCTGTGGTCTATTCCCCTGAAATTTGAGCTAAACCAGGGGTGCCAGAAGTATTGAAGGACCATTTAGCACAGCAAGAACACCTCTGTCTAAAGTGAAAAGAATCACTGTTGGTCTTTGTAGAAAAAAACAGACATCCTTCAGCTGTGTGATAACAAAAGTTTCACTAGCAAGCTTGTAACAGAAAAAACAATTTCAATATCAATCTCCAGACTTAAAAATAACTGCAAAATAACTGCTCTTTTTTTGCCATGTTTAGTATGGTTTTGCCACATTTTAGTATGCCAGGTTTTCTATTTCTGTAAATTTTTTGTGAACAAAAAAATGCCATGAAAATCTTCCCGAATTACATATTTTTAGAATGTTGAAAGAAACATGCAGAATTTATAATACAGGAAATTTGCCAGTTCACACCCTTAAATCTTACCCATTACAAAGGTCTTTAGGATATCCTAATTACTACACACTGACCAAAACAAACAGGCAAAAGGTGTTAGAGAACACCTGTGTGACAGGAGGGGCCGTTTCCCTCTTAGCAACTTTTAAAATCCTTTCCCCTCATTTGCAAGATGTGAACATCTTGTGCTCAAAGGAGCCTTGGGAAATGTGCCCAGAGGCAAAATGTGTCCAGAAGAAAACAGGGTGTTGGAAATAGTGCTCACTCATCTGGAAGTGGAGCTGAGGACCCACTGCAAGTCTCTTTTCTGTCTGCCTATATTTCAATCTAACTTCTTGTGCTTGAGTTCCATGCAAAGGCGTAATTCATACTTCTCTAGTTAGTCACCAGACTAAACAGAGAGATCCACATCTGACTTAGTCACTCCACACTCCCAGTTCTGGTAAATGGACCCCTTCTCAGTGTGGTCAGTGGAGACTAGATGTGATTCGTTCCATTCTAAAGTAAAACATAAAAATAGGCCAAATGAGTCACTCCCAGAATTTCTTATTTCTCCACACAGATTAAAGATAGAGTCTTGGGAGACTAACTCTAATTGAGACAACTTCTTTGTAGATTCTTAATAATGTGTGAGATTAGTCTTGTTGAGATGTCTGTCATTACACTCAAGGCAAGTTCATATTAAATCATCTTTCTGCCCACTCAGTGGAAACCTTACCCAGTATGTTCCACACCAGCATCCCTGTAGTCTGCACACAGACACCTGAAATGCTGGCTCAAGGAAAGGGGGAGATAAAACAGGCATTTCTATTTCTGCCTCCAGAAATTTTGATGTCCTTGCTTTGTGCAGGCTTATGGCAGGACGTACAAGCCCAAGTCATGGGCAGGGATTTGGTCCTACTGCATTGTACACAGAAAAAAGAAATCACAGAACCACTGAATGGTTTGTGTTGGAAGGGATCCTAAAGACCATCCAGCCCAACTCCACCTGTCATAGGAAGGGACAACCTCCACTCTCCCAGGTTGCTTCAAACCCTGTCCAGTCTGGCCTGGGACACTTCCAGGGATGGGGCAGCCACATATTTTCTGAGCAACCTGTGCTAGGAAATAATTTCTTCCTAGCATTCCTTCTTATCTAATCTAACCCTGCCCTCTGGCAGTGGGAAGCCATTCCCCTTGTCCTGTTTCTAGAGGCTCTCTCCAGCTCTCTTGGAGCCTTTTCAGGCCCAAGAGCCTTCTTTACTCCAGGCTGAGCACCCCCAGCTCTCTCAACCCCTCTCAGAGCAGAATTGCTACAGACCCCTTGATCTCCAAAGAAATAAGCTCTCCAAAGAAATAAGCATGATATTCCAGAAAAGTGACAGAGAGCCTGGAAGCCCAACAGCTGCAGGGTAGAAGTTATACTAGGAATGCTTTTCATTTCCACATCTACTGATGGTCACAAATCAAAACAAAGTGGCTTAGATTCAGGGCACGTAAATTAGAAAAGCTAGAAAATTAAGTATTTTCACATGACACCTTTTTTATTAAGCACAGTTATATTAGTGATCAGATGATAGAAGATCTTTGCCTTGAAGCAGTGTTTCTCTGCCTTAGCACATTTCATTCCTCATGTCTACAAATCAAAAAATTAAGGCAACAAAATTGTCCCGGGACAAAACTTGATAGCATTCTACCAGATTTTTTTAACTTCTTTAAATCCCTGTTTCAGTATTAATACTCTTCTTTTTTCTTAAATTTATAAAATTGTACTTCTTACATATCCCATGAAATATTCAAATTGCTATTAAGAAAAAAAAATCACTAGATTGTAAGTTTTATAAAACTTGTTCTAAGTTATCAGTTTATTAAAGAGCTTTGTTTCTTCTGTAACTGCTTCCCTGAAGTCTCTCATCTTTTATTTGAGAAACAGCAAATTTTCTCCATCCCAGAGAGATAAAAAACCTGATGCCCAAAAAATTTAAAAGGAAATGCCTAAATAGTGGAAGAGTTGCAAAAATTATGAAGTATTTAATTATAGCTTCATTTGACAGGTAGCGTTTGAAGAGCTTGGGCAGCATCCTGCCTCATGAAACAATAATTTAATACCTCACAGAGATGGAGAATTGGGCTGGTTAATAGAGCCCAGTTCGCTCTCCAAGAAGATTCTGTCAAAACTTCTCACAATGAAAGTGTTAAGGGAAACCAGGTTAATAAATTGGTTGGTAGAGTCCTAACACTAATTGAAAGAGACTTGAAAGGGCAGAAGACCACATTTTGGTAATGATAGTATAGTACTTACCTGTAGGAAAGATGAAGGCTGCCTGAAGAATTGCATTAGGTGATAAGAATCAGTGGTAGAATGGGAAAAGAAAATGCTTGTTCCAAACAAACACAAAGTAATTTATGTGGGGAAACTAAATCACAATAGCCTAATCTTTATGTTAGGATGAATGTACTCTGTGCTAATTATTACAGCTCAGAGATTAAATTGGAGTTTATAATAGACAGACATGAAACTACCAATGTAATGTTGAGCAGCATCCAAAAAAAAATTTAAAAAAAAATAAAAAAAGAAGAACAAAAAAAAAAAACCAAAAACCATTAAGAAGAAGAAAAGAAGGAGAAAAAGAGCAAAAAACATTATTTGGAAAATTGTTAATTTTATCACTGTATATGCTACATCCTGAGCAGGTGGGATTCTCACTAGACAGGTAGCTGAAATAATCCAGGTCACAAATTAGTGAGGAACAAGACATGCAAGAGGGGAAAATTGAGTGGCTTGTGGAAGGGCAATAAGATTCACTTTGGATTGCTTTTCCAGTTAAATCACTGAAAGCATCAGATGAACTATATATGCAGGCAGTCCAAGATGGAAAAAATGGATGTGGTTATTCAAGCAATCCATACTGAGGTGTGCTGAACAGTCCTGAGAGGTGTTCCAGGTTCTGGAGTCTGCCTTGGTTCAAGGGCAGGATGGACAAGACAATCCATGAAGGCTGCTAACACCACCTATGGCACTATCAACATTTCTGGAAGTTCTCAAGCGACACATGAAAGAGTACCCAGCAAAATGATCACTTTATACTTTTATTGGGCGTGATTTTCCCCTCATGCATTGCTTTTGACCTCCTTCAGAAGCAGAGGTGAAAGCTTAACAGGAGGACGTGGTCTCAAGTTGTGCCAGGTTTATATTTAATATACAGAGAATATTTCTTCACTGAAAGGGCTGTCACGAATTGGAAGACGTTGCCTGGGGCAGTGATGGAATCAACGTCCCTCAAAGTGTTCAAAACTGGTAGATGTGGTGCTTAGGGGCATGTTATTATGATGGTGAACCTGGCAGTGCTGGGTTAATGGTTGGACTCAATGACGTTACAGGACTTTTCCAACCTTAATGATTCTGAAACTATATGAATATATGGATCTTTGGCAAAAATCAGTGAGGTCATTTCATGTTCTTTCTCTAAGCCCTCACCATCTGCTCCTGTACCTCTCAAAGGCTAAAAAGTGGAAATGGGTCTTGCAGACAACACTGTGGCAGCCCAGGATGTAATTAGTGAAAAATTTTCTTTAGCAACAAATCCAGATGGCACTGGCACAAGTGAGGGGGAAGCAACCTATGTCATGGGGACTAGAACCATCACCTGGGGTCAAAGGAAGGAAATTTCTTAAATGGCCAAAAAATATATATATTTGTACAACCCACATCTTCAACAGCACAGTCTGAACTAAAGTGACATGCTATATACTTTATTCTGATTATTGCAAATCAGGGCATTTCAATGGAAAATTACATTAATTTAGGGAAAAAGGTACAGATTTTGTAGAAATTTCAATTCTGATTAAAGTATCTCCTTACCCTCTGTCCTATAAAATAAACAAAAATTTTCCGGTGGAAGCTCCCAATAAGTACACAACTGCGAGTGAGTGGGAGTTTAAGTTAATACAGAGAACAAATCCCTGCTTTGGGCTCCTTATGGCACCCCATAAGGTGAATGGACAAGCCTGAACAAGGCTGGCAGTTCCAGTTAGCTGATGGGTGCTGGGCTGCAAAAGCAGTGGAGGAAGAGCTGTAACTCCCTACATCTCATTCATATGAAAACAACAGAATTTCATAGGGAATGTGGAAGGTATGGGAATCACTGAATCATTCAGGTTAGAAAAGACCTCTAAGATCATTGGATCCAGCCTTTAAATGATCACCACCAGACAGGAGCACTGAGTGCCACATCCAGTCATTTGTTGAGTACTCCACCACCTCCCTGGGCAGTCCCTTCCAATAACTGGCAACAGCTTCAGAAAAGAAAGTCTTTGTGATGTTCAGCCTGAACCTCCCCTGGCCCAGCCTGAGGCTGTTCCCTCTCCTCCTGTCCCTGTTCCCTGGGAGCAGAGCCCGACCCCCCCGGCTGTCCCCTCCTGTCAGGAGTTGTGCAGAGCCACAAGGTCCCCCCTCAGCCTCCTTTTCTCCAGCCTCAGCCCCTTCCCAGCTCCCTCAGCCGCTCCTGGGGCTCCAGCCCCTTCCCAGCTCCGTTCCCTGCCCTGGACACGCTCCAGCCCCTCAGTGTCTCTCTTGTCCTGAGGGCCCAGAGCTGTCCCCAGCACTGGAGGTGCCTCAGCAGTGCCAGCACAGGGGACGGGCCCTGCCCTGGGGCTGTGTCACAGCCTGGCTGGGACAGCCCAGGGGCCATTGGCCTCTTGCCCCCCTGGGCACCTTGGGCTGTGTCCAGCCCCTGGCACCAGCACCCCCAGGGCCTTTCCCAAAGGGCCCTTTCCAGCCCCTCTGCCCCAGCCTGGAGCTGCAGGGGTTGGGTCACCCAAGGGCAGGACCCAGCACTTCTCCTTGGAGCCCCTCACACCATTGGCCTCAGGCCATGGATCCAGCCTGTGCAGACCCCTCTGCAGAGCCCTCCTGCCCTCCAGCAGATCCACACTCCCACCCAGCTTGGTGTCCTCCATGGATTTACCATGGGTAGACTCGATCCCCTCATCCAGATCCCCAATAAACATTTTAAACAGAGCTGGCCCAGCACTGGTCCATGGGGACACCACGGTGGCCGGCTCCCAGCTGGATGTGGCACCATCCCCACCACCCTCTGGGCCAGGCCATCAGCCAGTTCCTAGCCCAGAGAGGATGAACCTGTCCAGGCCCTGAGCTGCAGCTTTTCCAGGAGATGCTGTGGGAGATGGAGTCAAAGGCTTTGTGGAGTGCAGGCAGACACAGCCACAGCCTGTCCCTCAGCCACCAGGCAGGTCAGCTGCCCATCAGAGACCAGGCTGCGCAGGCAGGACCTGCTTTTTCTAAACCCGTGCTTGTTGAGTCTCATCCTTTGTTTGCCCTGTACGTGTTGTGGAATCACACTCAAGATGTTCCGTAAAAGATTTTTTTTGCCAAGGAACCATAGGATGTGATAGACACTCAAATAAAAAGGACTCATGGATCACACCCAGTCCTTGTGCCAGCAATCGAACCATGCTGGTTTAACTCATCTACAGAAATAAAAGCATCTTTCTTAGTAGTGCAAATTTTGCAATTATATTAGTCATATAATCTGCATTGAAATTCTCAAATTCCAGTTAATTTTGAGACACAGTAAATGCCTTTGCATGGCAAATGATTCCTCTCAGAAAAAATAGCTAGGACATAGCCCTTCAAACACTGATATGTGAATAAATTACAACGAATGTCAAGTAAGCTGTTTTGAGAACATTCCATCAGGCTACCTATTTTTTTTCTGTCTTAAATTTGGATAAAACTTAATAAGCATTAATTCCAGTGCATTTATGGAGGATTTACATTTAGAAAAAATTTAGTGTGCGAAAGGTTTTAGACAAGATCTGCAGCTAATAAAACGTGATATCAATGTAATGAAAAATCCTGAAGATCTTCAGCTAATGAAATGTGACATCAACATAATAAAGTAAAGTAAGCAAAAGAGCATCTAGATGTTCCTCAGCCCTTCAAAGTCACCTGCCTGGAATCATGAAAATTTCAGCATGAAAGAAAGAAGCCAATGTGAACATACTCAAAAAGAGGACAGAAAAGAAGTTGGGCTTTCTAAGTGGATGAGAAATTAAAACACAGTTGCTACAGTCTGGGTCTACTGAGGCCAAGCTATGAAAAATTGTTGCAATACAGACATTTAAACAGAAGAAGTACTTGATGTGAGAATTATTAAAAAAAAAAAAAAAAAAAAAAAAAAAGGAAGTTATGATCATTCCTGATACCTGAGTTCTGGAGTGTTGCAGAATGAGGATTGAGATCCCTAAGAGAGTGTTTGGTGCTGTTTGCAGTTAAAGTGTTATTTTGGAAGACATTTGCTTCTCCACCAATAGATCTAGACACAAAGGAAGAGTGAACTTTAAGCACCATTTCGTAAATTTTCTGTGCTGTAAAGCTGTTGCCTCAGGGAGGTTTGGTGTTCATTAACAGATGGAAGGTCCATCCAGCAGCACCAGCAAGCAGAGAAACAGACTAACAGTACAGAGTTCAGGTCACTGTGGAATCAGAGGAAGTACAGAACAAGTTTTGTCTCTGAATGCAGAATGTTTATAATTTTTAGAAAAGCAAACGCTGGTTTTCATTGCTGATTTTAAATCAAACACAGAAAACCTTGTCTGTCGCTGTTTTAAATTGTTTTGAATAGTAAAGTACCCTGGGACCTTTGCTGCATGAAAGACAGTACCTCAAAGTGCTTTATTGTTGTAATTTCCATGGAAATTAACATTTACTTGCATGGTTATCACACTTTCTGTGTAATGTAGGGTATAACCATCTAAATCCCTTTGAAATACAGTTGCTGAGATATCATCAATCTGACTCAAGATTTGTTCTACTTTTCTGCTTGAGTTTGCTGAATATTTTGCTTTTCCTCCTGGTGTTGAGCTATACAAGTTAATGCTGAAATTAACTTTAAAATTCAGCAGTCATTTGTTTCTGTTTGGTTTTATTTCCCCATCTTTTCTCTTCACTTTCTTGCCTATCCCTCCTTCTATGTCCACTGCAGGCAGTTAATAACTATATGCTGTTTGCAGCACCAGTGGAAAACCACCAAATGTAAATCCTCAGGGATTTTCACCCATGCTCCACACCCAGGCTGGCATTCATCTCAAGTTGCACAGGGGAGGCTTAGAATTGGTATTAGAGAGGAAAAAAGGGCTGTCACACCCTGGAGCTGGTTTCCCAGGGAAACTGCAGAGTCATCATCCCTAGAGGGATTACAAAGACGTGTTGCTGTAGCACTTAGAGACATGGTTTAATGGTGGGCTTGGGCAGCACTCAATCATTGGACTCTATCGTCTTGGAGGTTTTTCCCAGCCTCAATGATGTTGTGATTTTATGATCCAAGTTCAAGAGTAAGTTCATTTATCACCTAATCTTCAGACAAGAAGACTCCCATCAAATTTCTTCAGTCCTTCCTTCCCTGTGCTGCACCCACAGGCACGTGCAGCACACCCAGTGTGGGCCTATCCAAACACTGAATGATAAAATCATAATAAAGCACCTATATAAAGTTATGTTTTAGACTAGATGACTTTAAAAATGATCAGAGGACATTAACTGATGAAGGAGAAGGAACTGTGAAAAGAAGGCAGATATTGGGTGTGCAACTCAACAAACATTTTGCAAGTGCATGTGAGAAACTGAAGCACTCAAAGAGCACACTAATTTCTGCTCAATTTCTTCACTGGGGACAAAGTGGGAGGTATTTCCAGAGACAAAGAGGAAGATAAAGAAAGAAGCTGTTAAACATGTCCCTGGATCTCGTTGGAACAGCAAACTGATGGTGTAAATTAGCTCAGTAACTAATATATACCTAGAACCAGAGCTTCTGCTGGTAAGTCTAAGTTAAATGTTGCATTTCACTGTATTAGCTTTCCATATCTGATTGAATTTCTGTAAATCTGTATTATTGCTTGATGGAAGTGGATTCCCTTCTTTATCTTGCAGTAACAAAACCAACGTCCAGTTCCAGTGGGAATGCTTTATTTCCTATGCCCAGGATTACAGTCCAAATGACCTAGTCTTTACAGAAGTCAAGACGGCTCAAGAGACGGACGGTATATGAGGAACATAGAATACAGCTGGAAGCTTCAAAGAATTTATACAGCCGAGTTCCTGGTTATTAATTTTCTTCTGTTGTTTATATTGTCTTCATCTAGAGCTTTCCTTCTAAAATGCACTATTTTAAGAACATCCACACATACTCACTTAATCCTCCTTCTAAAAAGTAAGCGCTAACAATGATCCTTATGGAATGGCATGTTGTTCCAAACTATTGCTGTAATTACTTCTATAACACACCAAAAATCAACTTCATCAAGGTCTAGAATTTTTTTTTTAATTAATTCAATTTACTATTACATAGCTGTCAGTGAAGGTGATATACCTGCTTTTAAAGGGCATTATTTGGATGCAAATATTTTGACATTAAAGGAAAGTCATGGAAAAATAGGATGATATCTGCATTGTACAAAATAATGTTAAACAGCATTAGCAACAGCCTTGCAGATAGACCAGAGCTAGGAGTTAACAGCTCTAAAGTCTTTACATGGTCAATGACATGTGAGACCTTGGACAAGTCATGTCATCCTGGTGTACTTCAGTTTTCTCGCCTGCTAACTGGGTGCTAATAATAATAAGACATACCAAGTCACAATGGAGAGCAGATAGACATCCTCATTAGTACCACAGAGAAATAAATTGGCAAGAATCCTTTGTCTTAATGACTACTATTGTATATTATGAAATCCAAAATTCCCTGACAGGAGGTGTTATAAGTGCCCTTACCTAGCACTGATTTATCCATCTATCAAACCATCAAAGGAAGAAGAGAAAATGATAGTTAAATTTCTGCTTATTTTCTCTGGTGTTGTACTCTAAGTTAGTGCTAATGTCAATTAAGTATATTCATCAGCTTTGGCATTTTGTACTTGACAATTTGATGAAGGTTTAGAAATGCAGTACAATTTTCCTTATCAAAACTTCTTTTTTTTTAAAGACTTTTAATTACTATGAATCTTAATCAATGTGGGTTTTACTTCTGATTAAAGTAGCCATTGAAATCTTGACAATGCTTGACACACTCCATCTGAATTTAATTAACTTTTTTTTCTTTCCTTCTTCCCTTTTTGTTGTTAGTTGCTGTGGAGGGAAAGAGAATGGAGAAGCAAGAAAATTCAGCTTTATACAGAGTAACAGAAGAAACTGGTAGCATAACAAATTTCTGACTTCATTAACTTAATGAGAATACCCAAATTGATCAACACTTAGTATTGAAGTCACAGTTGTTTTGGTATGGAGGGACCTTATAAATCATCAAATTTTGACCCCCTTCTACAGGCAGGACACCTTCCACTATCCCAGGTTACTTCAAACCTCATCCAGCCTGGCCTCAGACACTTCCAGGAGTGGGGCAGCTGCAGCTTCCCTGGGAAACCTGTGCCAAGGCCTCACCACCGTCACAGCCAAGAATTCCTTCTAATATATCCCATCTAACCCTGCCCTCTGGCAGTGGAAAGCTATTCCCCCTTGTCCTGTCACTCCAGGCCCTTTCCCAAAGTCCCTCTCCAGCTTTCTTGAAGTCTCTTTAGGTACTAGAAGGGGCTCTAAGGCTCCCTGAAGACTTGTCAACAATCTTCCCTTCTGAACAATCCGAATTCTCTCTCAATGTAATGATTAAGGACATGGTAAGAGGAAATTTTTATGAAGCACAAATTATTTGATTTATACTGGGTATTTATAAACGGTGAACCTGATATTTTCAATTACCATGTTATTTCACAGAATAAAAAGAATCTGTCCTGTATTAAACAAGAGCAATCAGAGGAATGCAGAGTGATGTATATAACAATTCCTTAACAAATTCTCCATCAAACCCACTTAACTTTTAACTAAAAATAGCACTTATCAGAAAAAAATGTGGGTTTCATAATCAAGAACCAGGAAACTTGTAATATTAATTCATATTTGTGTATAGGATTATAGAATCTTGACAAAGCTGTGGTTATACAGTATAGCAGCCCGGCAGTGTTTCATTACACCAAGTCATCACCAGTGAGGGATACACCCTAGAATGAATTTAAATCGTCTTCTTTGCCCCCTTTCCTTACCAATCAGAGATTCTAGAAATGAAATTTTATTTCAAACTTTGAGAAAGAGTTGCAAACAGAAGTAAAACATATCTTACTGCTTCTAGCAGTCCATTTTTCCAGGTTAATATAATAGAATTATTCATCTTTGAACCTTAGCAGGTTTCTATTCCAGCCTTCTGCTTGAGGCAGGATTGCCCTGAATTCAGACTAAGTTCCTGTCAGCTTTCACCAGTTCAGTGTCTTCCTGGGTGAAAGATTTCACTGCTTTCTTAGGCAAACTGTTCTAATGCTAGAACATTTCTTGCATTACACTATTCTTGCCTTGAGAGATATTTATGTGAAATTGTAACTATCCTCATTCTAGTTTACAACCATTTTCTTTTCTTCTCCTCATCAAACACTCACCACCAACCTCATTAAACACTCACAACCTACTCAGAAACTCCTTGCAAGTATGGAAAGGATGCCCTCTAAGCCATTTCTGCTCGTGGTCAGTTCCCCCAAATTCCCACAGGGAAAATGCTTTGGACCCAAATATTTTGTCGGCTCTTTCCAAACTCACTGCAGTTTATCAATGTATTTCTCGTATCAGGGCTCAAAAGTGGCTCATCAGACTTAAAAAAACCAAACCAAAACAAAAAAACCACAAAAAATAAAAAAAAAAACAAACCAAAACAAAAGAAAAAAAAACAAACAAAAAACCAACCAAACAAAAAAACTA
>VYZP01062060.1:0-22955 GCA_013400635.1 Hypocryptadius cinnamomeus | reverse complement strand
TATATATATATATTTGACAGGGTCCTGTTAAGCAATTCTTCACATTATCTAATGGTGATAGACGATACCATGTAACCATATATGCATTTCCCTATAATCATGATCACTGCCGACAGCTCACAAAACTCTTCTCAGACAATGTTTCTCCTAGACTCTACAGATTTATTTTCTCAAAAGCAAAGGAGAAGGAAAAAATGCAAAGTAATCCAGAAGAAAGGAAAAAAGAAAACTCTCTTAAGGTCTTCCTGGTTGGACTGTGTGAGTCAAGTTTAACACCTCCTGCATGGCTGTGGGAGCTCCTTCCCAGCCTCTCCATGGCACAGAACTTCCTCCAGCACCTATCACTCCCCATCATCCCACCCACAATGCCCCGTGTTACCCTGCTCCCACCCTGCACAGTGTCTCATCACTTCAAAGGAGCCTCAACCCTGCCCAGCTGCACCCTCAGCACTGCTCCACCCTCACACCAGCCCATCAATCCTAACCTCAATCTTTATTTTTTAGGACTTCGTAACACCTCTGCCCATCCAAAAGGAGTTAATCCTAGACCTCCACCCCCACCTGCAGCACAGCTTCCAGCTCAGCATGCTATTCCAAGCACCCCTGCAGCAGGAATTCCAGCTGCTGGGGATGAGAAGGGATTCATGCTTGGCTTTTCAGGCTCTAGCACCCACATCAGGAAGGTATGGCCTCATGGAGAGAACCAACTGCTCCAAACTAGAAAGGACCTCAGGAAATAAAGGCAGAGAAAGCTGAGAGAGAGAAATGGAGCCGGGGCAGATCTATGTACTCCAGATTCTTCCTCACCCTGAAATGTCATGGCAGCTTTTGTAGGTTGCCAAAAATTAAACAAAAACTCAGCGATACCTGGTTCCCCCATTCCACCCCCCAACAGTTTCTTAAACACTTAATGTCCAGCTTAAGTGAAATCAACAGATTTTAAAATCCACATGGGTGTCAAAAAAGTGACTTACAAAAATTTTCTTGTTCCAGTTCTTGCAGCAAAACCAACCCCAACTCGAGCCTCAGAGGCAGAGGGCTAAAGGCAACATCTTTTGTAGGGCTGTGTCACCCCACTTCAGAGGTCCAAGGGGCTCTGTGGATCCCATTCCTAGCAGGGAACCGTCGTCGAGGACCTAACAACTCTTGCTGTCTCCAGGCATCCTTCATCCCAGGGATGCTGCTGCATGCAGCTGATGGAGGATGGCTCAGCACTGGCACCCCCACTCCTTCCTGCACAGCTCAAAAGCCAGGCAGGAAGCCACACACCGCCTTCCTCCTTCTCCTCCACCTCCTCCTCTGCTACACCCTACATGGAAACAGGCAACCACACACACCCCAGTCAGCTGTGTGAAAAAACGTATATATTCAGTACAGTATAGCAACAAAAGCTACCATAATTTCCTTTAAAAACCAACAAACTGCCAACTTCAAACCAACCACCAAAACTTCGAAATCCTCCCCACCCTGCAGCACGGATCCTCAGCTTTCTGGGCCCAACAAGGCACCAACGGCAAGTGACCCTAGCCCCACGCCATCCCTGCCTGGCAAGGCACAGAGGGTGGTCCCAGATCTCTGGCAGCATCTCCTGCCTCAGCACCCAACTCCTCCTGTGGGGTCTGGGGTGCTGAGGGTGCTCCACCAGAGGGGCTGGGCCAGCAGTTTGCTGTGGTGCTCTTCCGTGCAGTTATTTAGAAGCAAAGAAAATAGGACAAGCTCTGGCTTACAGAACAGGGAAGCTGCCACAGCACCACTGGGTCTGTATACAGCCCTAGGAATGTGCCAGGGAGGAGAGGATTCCATCGCTGATCCTGTGGGGCTCCACGCTGGGATCGCTGCAACAGTGTCTGCTGCTTTCTGCTGGAGGCGGGGATGAGGCCGAAGAGAGGGAAAGAGCGGCACAGTGGTGGGGCTAGGAGCTAGCAGGGCCCTTGCCGCTGCACACAGAGGGGAGGTAGATCGGCTTTGGAGACCTCTTGCCTGGGACTGTCTTTGCGGACACCAGCTCGGTTCCTGGGGGAAGAGCCTGCTGCAAGGCCCTGAATCCCTGCGCTTGCCTTCTCCCAAGGCAAAGGTGTCTTGGAGCCTGTTCGTGCCACTGGAAAGCTCTGAAACTTGTGCACCAACTTCTCTCAAAACTTTTTAGCTCAGAAACTGCCACCACAGCTGCTGCAGGCAAAATCCCAGCAGCTTGGGACAAGCCCAGAGGTGACGGCAGTGACATGTGGGGCAGGAGGGACCCTGGCTCCCTCCTCTTGCCCACCTGGCTGGACCGCAACCCTGACCCCAGCTCCTCACCCTGCTCTGCCACACCAGTCCTGCTGCCACCCCTGCCCCGTGCACCATGGGGATAGCGTGCATGATGCTCTCCATCCTCCCCCCTCCCCAGACCCCCATCCCCAGCGTCCCCTCTGCCATTAGTCTTGCTGCTCGTTCATCTCCATGTCCGACACCAGGATGTTCTTCTCGGCAGATTCACTGGGGTTGGAGGTGGTGCGACTGTAGCGAGCACTCTCAAAGGCGCCACGCTCTGCACTCTGTCGGCGCTTGTACAGGAAGACAACGATCCCCAGCATGGTGCACAGTGCCAGTGTTGACAGCACAACCACTGCGATAGCTGTTGTGTTCTCTGGCAGAGCTGCAGGGAGGAAAGGCTGTTGAGAGGCAGACAGATGGCTCCTGTTCCCTCCTCAGCCTGCAGGAGAGGCTGAGGCTGGTGGGGCTCCAGCTAGACCCATGTTTCTGGGCAGGGTGATTTAATCATAGAATGTCCTGAGTTGGAAGGAACCCACAAAGGCCACCAGGTCACAGGACACCCCAAGAATCCCACCCTGTGCCTAAGTGCTGACCAAACACTTCCTGAGCTCTAGCAGTCTTGGGGCTGACCACTGCCCTGGACAGCCTGTTTCCCCTGGTGTGGGTCAGAGCAGGACAGGACTGGAATGAGATTAGCTCAGCTGGTTGAGCATGATGCTAATAACACCAAGGTTGTGGATTTGATTTCTGTATGGGTCATTCACTTAAAGAGCTGGACTCAATCCTTGATCCTAGTGGGTCCCTTCCAGCTCAGCATATTCTGTGACTCTGCCAATCTGCTTTGGTGTTTTGTGGACATCTTGCTCCTCGTAGACCTCCTGGGGCTGGGCAGACTCCCTGGGTCTTTTGTGGTGTATATGAACATTTAGCAGCTGCCTGGGATGAATCTTTGGGATCCTACCAGCAGACATGCTGGCCATCCCCCTGACTGACCAGGCAGTGTGGGCACTGGAAGGAGAGTCTGGCAAGCAGCTAGGCAGACACACACCTTCATGAAAGGATGGCTCCTGCTGCTGAAGAGTCCTAAGTAAAGGCCGAAGTCACCTGGGAATGGCATTCCCTACCTGTAAACCCCACTCCTTTCATTATTTAGACAAGTCATGCTGTGGCACAGGTTCCCAGTCCTGGTTTCCAGTCCCAGTACTATGCTCAGGCTGATGGTGCTACTCACCTGTCCTGGAAAAGCTGCTCTCCTCCACTGCAATGGCAACATAGACAGGTGAATGCACAGCCACAATACCCTCCCATCTTCCCACAACCAACACCTCTGGACCCACACCCTGCACTGCTCCCAGTGCTGCACCACACAGGCAACGGGTGATGAATAGCTGGGGTGGTCCTCTGGCTCTGCTCTACCACTGTCCCACCGGCCCCATCCTGCCCCAAGGAGCTGACGCAGACAATGAGACATGCACAGCCCATCACTGAGCCCAATGGAGACCTGTAGACCCCAACACCAACCCATACAAGCTCCTGCACTGGAATTACCCAAAACATGTGGTTGGTGCTGCCACTGTGCCAGTTCTGCCACGCACCACCCTGCCCAGACCTCCAGCTCACCCTACATCAGCCCAGAAGCCTCAGGCAGCAGAGGGGGCCCTACCTCGAGGGATCTTGCAAATGACCCCCATGGTTACGTTTGTGCAGGAGCCTAGATGCCACACGCCGTTGCTGCTCTGGATCCAGTAGCAGCTGTTCTGGCTAAGCATGCTGGGCCCCGTGTCATGCTGGCCCCAGTTGGAGTAGTTCACGGCACTGTTGTCATGCCAAACCAAGGTGCCACCTGGGAAATGGGAAAATTAGGCTTAAGGAGGCTGATGAGGACACCCCACCTTTGCCCCAGTTCACAAAGTACAAGGAAGTGTGACAGGGCTCTGGGAAACCTGGTCTAGTGGAAGGTGACCCTGTCCATGGCAGGGGTGGGACTGGATTGGCCTTAAGGTCTCTTCCAACCCAAACCATCCCGTGATTCTGTGATTGTATGGTGGGGAGGTGTGATAGGGAAGACCAGGGGCTACAGCACACCTTCCTGAATCTGCAGGCTCCGGTGCCTTAAAGAAGGTTTTGGGTTTCCTATCCCACCAAGCCAGAGGAGGACACACGCAGTATGTCTAGCACAGCCTGAGACACTGGTGTGCCAGGTCACACTATGCTATGAGCCCTCCTCACTGGTGCCACCAACAAGGGCTTCCTCTGCTCACCACAGACTTGGTGGGAATTCATGGAGGTGCCTAAGGGAGTATCTCAAACCTCAGTCTTTCCTTTGTACCTTTGGGGTTGAAGGTCATGCCCAGCCAGGCCCCCTTGGAAAGGCCCTCGTATGCCTGGAGATGCTCCCACACAAAGACGTTCTCCATCTCATCCTGGATGGACAACACTGTGCCGCCAACTGCAGAGGGAAGACTGTCATGGAGGAGCCCAGAACTGAGAGGATTGAGTTAGGGAGCAGCAGTGCCCAACAGGACAAAGTTCAGGACCCACCTGTGAACCACATGATTGGGCAACCCTAACACGGAACAGCAAGGAGACAATAGCTGACTAAGGCTGGACAGGGGCACAGGGACAAGGGGGTCTGCTGCACCCACAAACATCCTGGCGATCCCACTCTCTTCTATTTCCAAGGATGCATCACCCTCCTTTACCACCCCAGCTCCCTCATACCTTTCTGGCACCTCTTCATGGCATCCTTCTGCCCAAGAGTGATCTCCATGTGGAAGGTGTAGCAGTGGTCCCGGAAGGGGATCCAGGACGAGTCCTCCAGCGATTTGGGACAGCTGCCACTGTAGGTCCACTTATGCATGCGGGGGTGACCTGGGGAGCACATGGTACATTAAAGGTGTAGTGGGGCACAGGATGCTGGGGTCCCTGAGCATACTGGGGCACCCAGACCCACATGACATGCTCCAGAAGGTCCCTGGTTATAGAGAGGCTTGACAGCTGGCCTGCAAGCAAAGCTCAGTTAATAGAAGAAATAACAATTGAGTGCATCCATAGCAAGGAAGAAGACAAGGCCATCAGCATGGAAACAGATTAGAAAAGATACATGAAAATCTTTGTAAGCTAGACTACGTACGTAAGTAGATGTGTATACATGCCCTATCAAATTTCTGTAAAACTTTTGCCAATTATATTGACGTTAATTGCTTTGCACCAATGAATAGAATAAGTTATTGTTATGTAGTTAATGACTTAAGATCATGCTTTGTTAAGGGTATATAAGCTGAAGAACATGCAGAATAAAAAACTTTTTTCTTCTTGGACCCTGATCATGTGTGTGTATGTCAGGTCCGACCTAACAGTGACACCTGCTGGGATGCCGTCTCCAACTCTTGGTCACACCCCATCCAGACTATCCCAGGTCCCCTGGCCAGCACCTGTTTGGAGCTGGCAGATGCCCCCCTGCAGCCTGGTGTCACAGCCAGCTGTGCGCCAGCTCCCATCCACGTCCATGTAGGAGCAGCCGGTGATCTGCTGGGGCTCCCCGTCCTGCCAGTTAGTGTAGATGAGATTCTCCTCCGTCACCCATGAGTAGCTCCGGCCTCCCTGGAACACCACAGGGAGGAGGTGCCTGGGAGGCTGCTGTGATCCCTCTGGGGACCCGTGCCTCAGGTGCCTGCCCCTTTCCCTCACCTCATCATTGGCCAACCCAATCCAGAGCGGAGCCTGCAGGCTGCTGACGGCCTGCGTGAGGAAGGCCTGGCTGTAGGGATTGGGGATGGTGGCCAGGGTGGCATTGAGGGTCTCACAGAGCAGCAGCGCCTCGTGCCACCTGAGGGGTTTCTGCAGGATGCGGTAAGTGCTGTTGTGGTAAAAGAGGGTGCCGGTAGGAGAAGGGGGGAATGGTGCCTGCGCAGGGCTCAGGGCCGGGTCTGAAGGAGAAAAGAGACATCAGAGGGCATGGAGGACATTCCTGCATCCCAGGTGGGTCACCCCTTTGCCCATCCCTACCCAGGCCAGGCTGTCCCTGGCAGTATTGTGCTGGTTGCACCTGCTGACATCCTGGTGCAACTGGGAGGGCAGAGGGACATCCTCAGGAACGACAAGCAGTGACACCCTAGCACCATCCCCACCTCGGAGCTGCCCACCAGGATGCACGTCCCGAGCCAGGCTGGTGTGGACAGGCTTGGGGCTGTCTCACAAAAGGCTGGGAACAGGAACCCACCCACCCAAGTTAAGTCTGTCTCCCCAAGCTAAACCCATTGCCCCAGGCTCCGCAGTCCCACCACAGCATGGGACACCAGGGTGGCAGTGGCAGATCCCCACTGAAGAGAGCTGGGGCTGTTCCCTCATCCCCCTCCTACCTATGCTCCGCTGGCAGACATAGCCATGTTTCTCCTCCAGGCAGCTCCGGTCATCCCAGCGTCCCGTGAAGAGGGGGGGTGAGCCATGCCACACCACAACACAGTTGGTCTGCGTAGCCAAACCACAAGGTCAGCACTGCCCTTAGCACTGTTGTCCTATACCACAGAGATCCCCATGCCAGAAACCCCCATCCTGCAGGGCTGCATCCTGCACTGCCCTTGGAGAGCCACCCCAGCCCACTAAATCCTTCCTTTTCCAAGGCTGGGCCCAGCACTGAGACCTTCCTGGGGGATGGGGGTGCTATGAGGAATCTCCCTCACCGGCTTGTCATTGGGGCTGGAGGAGCTGCAGCCTGAGGGCTCTCCAGGTGCCCAGCTCACATGCTGCAGCGGTACCCCCTCCACCCACTGGAACTCCCCCTGGGCATCATGTAGGCCAATCCAGAGGTCCAAGGAGATGTTGGGCAGCATGGATGTGATGAAGGCTGCAAACAACAGGTTGGATGCTGAGGACCACCCCTGGCAGGTAGAACCCTGGTGGGGTGGTGGGGCAGAGGAGACCTACCCTGCTCCAGGGGGCTGGCAATGGTGGCCAGGATAGCGCCCTGGCTCTCACACACCTGCTTCGCCTCTGGCCACTTCACTATCTCGCCTTTGTTGTGGCCATTGAAGCTGAAACACTGCACAGGCAGGGGCACAGGATGGGCCAGGAGGTGCAGCTGACCCCAACCCTGAGCCCTGCACCCTTCCCACTCAGCCACCCTCTGCAGCCCCATTCTGCCCCAATGTCCTTCTCCCCTTCACACCCTCATGCAGGCCACCCCCCAACCCCTCTGGCCCTTCCACATCTCTCCTGGCAAATCTGTGCACACACCTCACCTTCCCCATCCCACAGCACGTCTCCCAGCATCCCTGTAAATGCACCCCCCAGCACTCCCCACAAAACATGTGCAGGCATCTCCATCCTGCCATTTTGCAGCCACCCCCTCTGTGCCTCCACAGGGCTGGTGGAAGACCAGGAAGTAGCCATCACCTCTCCATCCTGCCACCCCCTCTCCCATCCTGCTGTCCCCTCTCCCTCCAGCAGTACCTTGCTGAGGAAGGGCAGCCAGCCTTGGGGACAGCCCCCACTTGTGGCAGCAGGTACTGGAAAGAGGGACGGCTTCACAGCTGTCCCATTACTTCGCTTGCAGATGTAAGGCAGCGCCGTCATGCACTTCTGGTCCCCCCAGTCCTCTGCGGGAAGGGACAGGCTGGGCATGATGCCCCTCTGCACCGGTACCAGTGCCCCAGCCCCTCAGAGCCCCATGTGGAGCCCTGCCCTGCCCTGCCCTGCCCTCACCTCGGCTGGCTGTCATGTACACACACTTCCTGTCCTTGCTGATGGGCCGAGGCTTGCCTGGTGCCCAGGAGACAAAGTTGAGGAGGGACCCATCAGACCACCTGGAATAGCATCAGAAGAATGAGCAGTGACTTGGTGAATGGGACCACTTGAATGCCCTAACTGGGAGTGTTTCCCACCACTACCCTCTTTGGGTGAGGAACCTCCAGCCCAGCACCCCAGGATGAGACCCCTGAGATGCAGCTGCTGAGTCACAGCACTCTGAGATGGGGGGACAGTAGTATGCAGGGACATAGTGGTGTGGGGATGTGGTGGGGACTGTAGTGTAGGGACGTCCAAGGATACAGTGGCTGTCTGTGACTTACTTGAACCTCCCATCGTTCTCGTAGGTGTGCAGCCCAATCCACCAGTGCTGCTCCTGGCCCCTGGAGAACTACATGCCCAGAGAGGACATATCAGTGCCCTTCAGGGACTGGAGAGTCTTTGGGGGCAACCAAGGCTGCCATGGGGATCAGACACCCTCCCCCAGCTTGCAAAAGCAAGACAAAAACCATCACTTTGCTAAGCCCCAAACCCACCCCCAGGCATCAGGACCAGCCACCACACAAATCCGTCATGACCCCAGCAACGCCCAGCACCCCCAAATATGGTCCCTCCAGAAAAGGGTGAAAGAAGACAAGGAAGAGCAACCCACAAGGCAGCAGAGCCCATGGCCACCGGTGCCCTGGGAAGTTCCTGTCCCCTTGGTACCTTCTTCAGGTTCTGGCCCAGGAAGTGCAGCTCCGCCTTGCTATGCACTGACGTCAGCTCAGCCTGGAACCAGCTGCAGATGCGCTGTGCCTGCAGCCATGTTGAGTGGTGTTCAAAGAACTTGTACTCAGCCTCCTGGTACTTCACCCACTCTTTGCTGCCTGCAGGCAGAGACCAGTATCACACTGAGGCTGACACCCCTGCCATGGTCATCCTGCCAGGACACCCACGTCCCTGTCTGTTGGGCTGCTTTGCTTTCGTCCCTCTCCTGCAACGGAGCTGCAGCAGGATGCCTGGGTTCCCCTCCCTCCCACAATCCTGCTCAGGATCCATCCTCCTCTTAATAACACTGCAGCAGACAGCCATTGAAGACATCAGGTGGTCTATGCATGACCTGAAGTTGAGCCAGGAGAGGTTGAGGTTGGATATCAGGAAAAGGTTCTTCCCCCAGAGGGTGGTCAGGCACTGAACAGGCTCCCCAGGGCAGTAACTATGGCTCCAAGTCTTCCAGAGCTCAAGGAGCACTTGGACAACACTCTCAAGCACAGGGTGAGATTGTTGGGGTGGAGGGTCAGGAGCTGGACTCAATGGTCCTTGTGGGTCCTGTCCAACTCAGAATATTCTGTGACTGTGCCAAAAGGCTGTGACAAACACACCTTGGGTTGTGATCTCTGGCTCCTTCACATCGGCACCTGGAGAAAGGGCAAGGGAAGTTGTCAGTGGGGTGCAGGCTGGGATGCTCCCACGGATGCTTCTCTGCAAACCATCCATGGGCTACAACAGCATGATGCCCCTCCTGAATTCCCCCAGAAGAGACAGCACCTCTTCCAGTCCCTGAATTAGGAATCACCCTCCCTCCTCCCAAGGATTCCACCACCCCACAGGCCATGCTCCTCCAGGTCAGTCACAGCTGATGGGTTTGGGAACCCCTTTGCCAGTACCTTTGGGTAGTTTGCAGATCCAGTCCAGCTGGGCTTCACACTGCATCGGCATCCACTGCAGGGAGGCCAGATCCAGCACTGCACAGCTCCGGATGTCATCGTCATCATAGTTACTGCGGTCGAAGTTGTGGTAGAAAAACTGGGAGTTGAGAGAGATGGGCAGTGTTGGTCCTTTCCACGAGCACCAGATTTGTCCCTCCCGCAACTCAAATGCCCGTTGGACTCACCCCCAGCCCGTCGCTCCACCTCCAGCTCTGGTCCCCAGCAGGGTCCCGCCGGTTCAGGCCAATCCAGAACCAGTGCTGCTCATGGAGCTCCGGCTCTGACTCCCTATGGGGACCCAGGGGGACAGGTGAGTACACAACCCCTTTCAAACCAGAGGGGTTTATACTTATATACAAATATATATTTCTAATCAAGGCTTTTTCTGTTTGTTTTCAAAGCCTGCCAATCCCCACACACCTGAAGATAGGAACTGGGATAACAGGCATGCCATCTCAGGACTGGAGCTGCTTTAAACCCAAGCTCCATCCCCAAATTACACTGAACTTCCTGCACATCTCCCATATTAGCCACACCAACTGATACACCTTCTGTACACCAGTCTGTGCTCAGAGAGATCCATCCATCCATCCATCCATCCATCCATCCGCTCACATGTGACCACCAGGAGGGCTGTGGGCTTGTGGCAAGCACACACCAGCAGTAGGACATACACTGATGCCCCCAGCCTCTCACCCAAAAATCTTGTTGAGGGTGTTGGCAACAAAATGCTCCTCCTCGTAGCTGCCTAGGCTGAGCAGCTGGGCTCCCAGCTCCCGGCAGAATTCCTGTGCAGTGATCCATGTCTTCTTCTCTTGCAGCTTTTCGAAGTTGAATACCTGGGAAAGGGAAAACGCATGGCATGGGGGGCTCAGTAGCAGAACAGGAGCAGAGCCCTGTTCCCACCTGCAGGCAGCCACGTCCCAGTGCTGCCATCCAGCCCCAGCCAGGGTTGTGGAGTGCCTCTTGCAAGCACCAAAATGTGCCCCTTCACTCCCTTGCACTGGGGAGGCATGTGCATTCCCACACCAACCTGTCCAACCCCCCTTCACCTTGTAGCAGTGACGAAGTTTGGGGTTGGAGCTCCATCCTGGGGGGCAGGTGGCAGTGAGGCTGGGCGTGGGGAAAGGACTAGGCAGTTCAGGATTGACTGGGGTGCCCAAGTTCTGTCGACAGATGTACTTGGCTTTGAAGGTGCTGCAGTTCTTCACCTCCCACAGCCCCATGGAGCTGCCGGTGGCCAGGGCCACACAGCCACCCTTGTTGTAACCTGGAGTGCTCACGAGAGCAGGGGAGACGCCAGCCTTAGAGTTGGACTGTGCTGGGAGGCTGTGCCAGCCCTGCCCTGCATGAAGGAGGAGTCCTCATCCCACCCCCATCCCTTACCGGGCTGGTTGCGGTTCCAGTGAGTGTACATCACCTCATCACCACTCAGCCAGTGGAATGCGCCTGTCTCATTGATGTCCTGCAGAGCTGTCCAAAAATACTCCCCATCCCAGCCATAGATGAGGCTGCTCACATATGCCTGCTCAAACCTGGAGGGACAGTGAGAGTGGGTGATGCAGCGAGCTGAGACACTGAGCTGCCCATGATGCTCCAGCCCTTGGAAGTCACTCCCCACCATGCAGGGCTTGTTTTGAGGCAAACCCACCACAACTGGCATGGCACTGACCTGTTGGTGATGGTAACCAGCGTGGAGCTGTAGTCAGAGCATGTCTTGCGGGCGTCACTGTAGGGGACACGGTCCTCGCCCAGCCAGAAGCAGGATGGGCTGTGCCACTTCCAGCCCTGAGGACAGGTGACAGGGAACATCCACCACTGCCCACCTGGACCTCCCCAGAAGGATGGGAGCAACCCCAGGGCACAAGAGCAATATCCCAAGTTCCCCGCCACTGCCTCTGCCTTCTGGGAGGTCTCCTGCCCCCAGCTACCCCAGCTTGACCCCACTCAGCTTTGAGCTTCAACAAGCCTCTGGCCCTAGAGGACATGGCTACATGGGAAAACAAACACCCAGGCAGCTTCAAAGCCGGGGAAACAGCTCTCCCTGCCAGCATCCAGCCCTGGCCGGGGAGCAGGCAGGGGAACACAATCCTCCTCTTTACACTGCAGGACTGAGTCCAAAGGGAGTACCACCGCAGCCAGCTTTAATCCCCGGCCCTGTTGATGTTGGAGTCTCTCCAGGGTTGGAGACACAATAGTGTCTGTTTTCTGCCAGAGCAGGGAGCAGAGTGGCCCTGGGGCTGGCAGCGGTGGTGGCTGAGTCAGGAGGGACATGGGGGCTCATCTGCAAGAGGGGAGACACACACCCTTCACAAGGGTGAAGTGGGTCAGCCAAGCAGCCAAGTGGCCCCAGGCTCAGGGACACCCTGGAAGGGGGAAGCATCATTACGGTTCTACTCCTGGGTCCCCTGAGCATTGGAAGGACAGTGGGGGCACATATGCACACTGCCATATGCGGTGTCATCAGCACAGTGGAGAAAGAAGCAGGAGAGCAGCTTTGGGAAATGAAAACAACCACAAATCTCAGTTTTTCCTCCAAGTTCCTGCTCCTACAGCCTTTCTCCGAAGCTGGCAAATCCAGGTACAGACCCATAAGCTGGGTTTCTCTGGAACAGCATGGATGCAACTGAGCAGCCAGGAAACGAGGCCTGTGCCGGGACAATGCAATGTCCCCACATGGGTCCCCAACCAGCACCAGCCTCAGCACCCCTAATACTCCAAGAGTGCACTCCCACACACTGAGCACCACAACAAGTCCCTGTGATCTAAAAGAAGACCAGGACAGGATCCCAAACTCCAAGTGTTGCCTCCAGCTTCCAATCCCAGTGTGCCCCCACATTCCTCTCCTGATCCACCTTTCCCATTGCCCAAACCTCTATCCTTCATTGCTTCCTTTCTAAGGCTGTTCCTGAAATAAAGGAGATTTTTAAAGCGGGGGGAAAAGCAGCAAGGCCACCACGAAAAACCAGCACAGTGGCTGGAGTGGATAGGACCAAACGCCTGAGCAAGATGTGCCTCCTGTCCACCAGCTTCTGCCTCTGGGTGGC
The DNA here is from genome assembly GCA_013400635.1 of Hypocryptadius cinnamomeus. Classification (NCBI taxonomy): domain Eukaryota; kingdom Metazoa; phylum Chordata; class Aves; order Passeriformes; family Zosteropidae; genus Hypocryptadius; species Hypocryptadius cinnamomeus. The sequence continues at coordinate 10,216 of VYZP01062060.1, read as the reverse complement.
AAAAGTCCTCATTGAGAATGAGTAAGTAAAGGAAGGATGGTTCTCAGTTCATTTGTCCCTTGCATTGGTTCATTGGTTCATTTATCCCTCAGAGTCTGTTTCCCAGTGCATCTCTGCTGGGCACCTGGGGCCAGGATAAGACTCTGGCTGGAGAGCCAGGAGGGAGTTAAACCTGAACAGGGAGTCCTCAGGACTGCTTTGGGGACACACAGATGCATGGCAGCAGAACTTTGCAACTGAGTGTCTCATCCCCAGCACCTGTGGACACAGGGGCTCTTCCAGCTACGTCTGGCAGCCCTCAAATCTGGCTCTGCATGGCAGCTCTCCTGGCTCCTGTGCTCCCCCAAGCTCTGGCACAGCCAAGCGGCTGCTAGAAATGGGGCAAGGACATAGGAGGATTCCAGCAGCACCTCTGGGAGCTAGCCTGGACTGGCTGCTTGCTAGGCAGGGCACAAGCATGCTGGCCAGCCCTGAAAGGCTGGGAGAGGTTCAAGAGCCAGACTGCTGCCAGACTCAGTGCTTGGAGGCTTTGCAGAGAACCACAAAAGCCACTTCTCAGCAAGTGTGGGAACAGGCCGGCTTCAGCCCCGTGCAACAGCTGGGGAAACCGAGGCAGGGCACATGCTGAGCTGAGTGAGAATCTGCTGGTTTGGTGTCCCCAAAATGCCCATGCCCCGCCCCGGAGGAGGCAACCTGCCATCATGTCAAGGCATACGGCTGTCAGCCACCTCCATCCTGCCAGGCTCCCATGTGCTCCTGTGTTTTGGCACAAAGAGAGAGAAGGTGAGACAAAATGAACATCCCTGCTGGCAGCCAAGGCTGCCTGATGGGGAGAGTCTTGGACAACATGCCCAGACACATGTGTTTTGTGTCCCAATGTCTTCCCATGGATTCCTCCACCTCAGCAGCGAGAGGCTCAGCAGCCCCAGAGTGCTCCAGCTCAACAGCTCTCAGGAACAGACCAGCTGCTCTGGGTGCTGCTCATCGGGGCTCCCCACATGGTTTTCGGGAAAGATCCCCTTGAAGCCTCAAGCACCATGCAGAGCCGTGGAGCAGCCAGAACCACTGCTGCCCCATGTGCCCCTCACCTTTCGGCACCCGTGGTCATCCTCCTCCTTCTCTTGGCTCACCCGACCAGGCTTTTTGCAGATGGAGGGCAGGGTCTGGTTGCAGGGGCTGTCATTCCACCTCCCTTCCTGCAGGTTGGTAAGAAGAGTGGCAGTGAGCCCATCTGACAGCCTGGGGAATGTCCCAGCCCCTTCATCTCTACCTTGGGTCCAAAGACTTTACTTCCCTACACCAAATCCCCAAGGATGATGAGATAAATTCCTCCCATCCCAATGGCTCAGATGAGCTAGGCTGAACCCAGCTGGAGACACTCCCTGAGGAACGCCTTCCTCAACAATGAGGATGCTGCGGTGCTCCCTGCAGAGGTGCAGGATAACCCCCCCATCCCCTCCAGGTTCTCACCGGTCCCCAGATGGTAACACAGTCCTCCAGGCTGTCACGGAAGTTGTTGGGCTCAAAGGGGTGCCAGTACGTGAACCTCACAGGCGTCCCATCTGACCACTCGAAGCTCATTTGCAGCTTCAGGTCATTTAGGCCAATCCAGAGCTCCTCCACATCTGCCAGGACAGGAAGGGAGGGAGTGAAGTTCCCTCCTCCTGGCTGACCCCATGCAGAACCCGCCATGACTTCAGCCCTCGTGATGGAACTGGTCTCTGCACCAGCACCTGCCAAAACCCACTCAGGGCTCAACTCTGACCTCCTTGTGCCAGTGGGCAGGAGAGGGCAGGACAGCTCCTGCCTGCAAGGATGGACCCCTGGAGTGGGAAATTACAAGGACATGGACCCCCAGAGTGGGAAACACAGGGACACTTGCCTGCAGCTTTCAGAGAGGAACTAGCAGTATGGGAGTAGAAGTCCAGGACTCCAAGCTCAGGTCCAGTGAACTACTGTTTTTCAACCGTTCCTTTCCAGCACATCCCAGTCTGCTCCCAGCCTGGGGGCAGCAGTATCTCCTCTCCTTCCTCCACTCTCGTATACCTCCTTGCTGGCCTCCTCCAGCAAGTCCAGCAGGATTTTTTTTTCCCATCTTTTCCTACATTAACTAGCTGGGACAAGCACCATTCCCAGCTGCAGCTGTGTAGTTTTGACTTAGCACTGCAAAGCATTCCTCAGTGTGGCTGAGGAATGGTTCCCAGCTGCAGACACCCATCCCTAACAGCTGGGAAAAGCTTTTACATTTGCTGGACAGAGGATGCACCCAGATTATGGGCTCCTCCAAGGAACATAGCACCTCCCAGCCTGGGACCTCTGCTCCCTGCACAAGCACAAAGTCAACTCTGCAGCCTCCAGCACAACCAGGGACTTTTCCATGGACCCCATAAAACAGGAAAGGGGCTGCTGGCACAGAAAGCTCCTCTTACCTTGCTTGATCTCCTTGGTGACAAATTCCAGCTCAGAGAGGGTGTGGATGCTGACCAAATCACCCCCGCTCCGCAGGCAGGTCTTCTTCGCCTCCTGCCAACTCTTCTTCTCTCCTACCAGCCGGTAGCAGTTGGACTGGAAGGGCTGCCAGCTGGGCTCGCAGTCCACCTTCACCTCTGACCATGAGTCTGGCAGGACACAAAGCAGCCTGAGGGTTCCTGCCCAGCTATCCAGCCCTCTCCTTGGCAGGGAAAGGATTGCAGTCCTATGGGTGCTCAGCAGATGAAGCCAAAGCGGCAGTGGGAAAGCCATGGCCAAAATATAACAGGCAGTGCAAGGTGTGGGAATGGTGGCTTCAGAGCTCCAGGGACAAAACAAAATCCCTTCTGTCTGCAGAAGAATGAGGGCAGAGAGCATCCCCTCCCCTGGGGACCACGAGTACAGGCTGCTCTCCATCCTTCCCTTACCACCCAACCTGGAATGGCACCAAGCACTTCTTGGAAATGTTCCTTGGGGATGACTTCTCCTAGATCTAGGGAGTTCAAGCCCTGCTCTGCACACCTAGGACACCTGCAAGCTGAGGACACCATGGGCACCTATATGGGCAGCATCCCCTGACCACGCTTGGGTGGGAGGATGAGATGGGTTACAGAGCTGCCCATTCCCAATGCTGGTCATCCCCTGCTCACCCGTCAGGAAGGGGTCAGCCGTGGCATTGGGCTTCTTCTTGCAGACGTAGGGGAGGGCGATGCCACAGTCACGGTTCTGCCATCCCCCAGATGACTCGGTGCGAATCACCCCACAGTTCTCCTCACTGGGGTTGTCGGGCTGGTCTGGAGAGCGGGATAAGGAGGGGACAGGCTACTGGGGATAAGGAGGAGTCAGGACAGAGCCACCAATGCAGCTCTCCTGGCTTCAACACCATTAAAACCCCTTTTTTTTTTGTTATTTTGCATGATGAAGACATGACCCCAACATGCCCAGGATTATTTATAGTGCCTCAATGCACAAGAACCCAAAGGGTCACTGTTTTACCTGGAAATGTCAATAGCAGTCAAGAGGTCAAAATACCAGACCTGAACTTCTCCTGCCTGTCCTCAAACCTACTTCAAGGGTATCACTGTTTTCCCCCAAGTGCCTTTGGGTGATGGCACCAGGCATGATCAATGGGCCCCCTTCCCTCTGAGTACCCCAGGGTTAGGGATGGGTGTCTGCAGCTGGGAACCATTCCTCAGCCACACTCCAGCACTAAGCAGGGATGCAGCAACCTGCCAAACAAAGAATGTCAATTCATGTTATCCACAGGGTCAACGAGTGTTTGCAGAGGGCCAATTCCCCCTCAGCACCTTGTGTCGCTGCTCCAGCTCCAGAGATGCCCCAGGCTGTTACACAGGCCCCTGGGGCTCTCTGTCCCCATGCAGCAAGGGGATACCCTGCAGCAGCCTGGGCCACCTCCCTTGCCATGGAGCCACCTCTGGTGGTCACAGGGTGTTCCTCAAGCCCCATCACCACCACAACCTCCCGTGTCTCACCATTCTCCCAGTTGAGGTACTTGAGGGGTGAGTTGTCTGACCACTGCCAGCCTCCATTGATGTCCAGGTCATTCAGGCCAATCCAGAGCGTGGAGCTGTACCCAGTCAACAGGCCTGGAGCCAACACAGCCAGAGGGGCAGAATCAGTCCCCCAAGCCCAGCTCAGTCCCCAGCTTGTCACCCCCACAAACCTGGGGCAGGCAGAGCAAACTGGCAGTGGCAATGCCCACAGTGCCATCAGCTCTGCTCCAGATGAGTGGTGCACAGATAGGCTGCCAGAATCTCACCATTGATGTAGGTCTGCTCATGGATCTCTGTGATGCTCAGCAGGTTGGCCCCTTGCTGCTCACAGCTATTCCAGGCTTCCTGCCATGACAGGGTCGACTGGAAGTTGAACTGGTAGCAGCTGTTTGTGAGGTGGTCTTTGTCCCAAAAGGTCTCACAATCATTGCCTGTGGGGATAGGCAGGGTGAGCACCCAACACAGACACAAAAAAAAATCCAATAACCCAATAACATGCTGCTCTGGCACTGCAGACTTCTCACAGTGGAAGACGAGAAGCCTGGAAATCCCCAGGAGGGATTGGCATGGGGTTTTTGCTTTTTCCCATGGGACGTGTCCCCCTACTTACTCTTTATGGGGCAGAAGCCCCACCGCTCGTCCTTGCCATAGTCCTGGGTGGTGGCACACCAGAGGTGCCCATCCTCCCGTCCTGTGCTGGTGCACTCATGAAACCATTGGTTGTCGTACTTGAAGGGGATGGTGCAGGGCTTCCCATGGGAGTTGCCCTGGATGGTGTAAATCTCTGGATGGAGGAAAAAGAGGAGCCCTTGCTTGAGGATGTGTATATGGGGGCTAGAGGGAGATCTGGGGTGAGGGGTGCAGGATGGCTGGCATGGTTTGATGCTGACATTGTGTCAGCGTCAAACCATGACAATGGCCCAGTGTGGGGGGCTATGCAGTGCCCGAAGGCTTCCCAGTCCCCATCGCCCTGATCCTGCCTGGTTCTGTAGCCCCAACAAGCTGGGACTGAGCTTCCAGGCAGGACCCAGTTGCTGCAGCACCACAGCCTCAGCTCACATTTTGGGGTGGTTATTAGGATAACACTAATGCCCAAGGAGGTGTTACCAGAGTAGGACATGGAGCACAGATCTTCCTCGGTGCCATACGTCCTCCACTGTGAGCCATGCACCTGGTCTCCCCTGTCCAGGGAAGAATTGCCCAGGCGGGCACCCAGATGCTGCGAGAGCTGCTCCCCAAGCCCACGGCAGCTCCAGCGCATGTTGACTGACTCACGGTCGCACTCATAGGTGGCCAAGAGGTGCAGTCCTGCTGTGGCATTGGTCCCATGCCATGATACTCCCAGGCACTGCATGGCCCCCACATTGAAGAGGCGATTTCGGGAGACCCATTTCCACTGCTGGGCTGGGGTACTGGTGTTGCAGCCCTTGCCCAGTCGCACCAGTGAGTCCTTGGTCTCCAGGCAGCCCTGCGTGCCCGTGTTGTAGATGAGAAAGACTTTGGAGTCTGGGGAGAGAACAAATGGAAAGGGTGAAAGCATCACTGGGTGAGATTCAGTATGTGCCATGTCTGACAGGATATTCTGGCCCTGTGCAAAGCAAGTTTTGGCATGCATCACTGGGTACAGCACCTGGGACGCTGGGGACCACCACTTCCTTTCAGCACTGACTCAGGGTTTGCCCCAGTGCCTATTCCCGCTGGTGGGCTCTGGGCGGAGTGACACAGGTGGGTGTCTGTGTCCAGTGTGAAATCACCAAGGGCGGCTCTTGGGCATCGGAGCAAGTGCAAAGTGCTCACCCGCTCTAACTGTTAGAGCCGTTCAGAACTGACCTTCCATGGGCTGCACTTGGCTGCAGCATTCCCAGGCATTGCAATGATGCCAGTGATGGAGAAGCCAACGGCTTCGACACCAGCCATCTGCTCCAGGCAGAGAAAAACAGAGCAGGGAAATAGCGCATCCATCACTGCTATGCATGTCTGGGGACCTGCTAAAAACTGCAGAGCAAACAGGAACTGCTGGGGAAGGTCTCCCACCCAGTGAAGGAAAATGCCTGCAGAGGCCCAGCCCCAGCAAATACAAAATGTCATGTCAGGACCCTTTGGAATCCCAGCCCAGGCATTGGGAGGCAGAAGCCAAGTGAGGGGAATCGCTGCCAGCAGACAGAGGTGCAGCCGATGAGGGAAGACAGGCCGAGATCAACCCTAACTCCACACACATCCCACAGTCCTGCCTGCTGCCATGGGCCAACCATGCATCCCCAAGGAAATTCCCTGATCCCCAGCATCACTGGGGGTCACTCCACCATGTGACTTTATCCCAAAACCTGCATAAACCAGTAAATCCCAGACATTATGCTGGGACATGCTGCTCCAGTTGATGTGTCAAGTTTAAAAGACACTTTATTTCTTCAAATGAATGTTTTTAAGCTAAAAAGCCACCTCAGGGCTTGTCACTGTCTCTTCTTACCCCAACACCCCAGCAAGAATCTTCCTAAAGCACATCAACACCACTTTTGTTGTTGTCATAAAACATCCAATTTTTTTCCACCACAAACATTCACCAGAAGTCCAAATGAACTCACGGGCCCCACTATATTTAGCTTTGGTTTGCTTTGGTTTTTTGCCATTGTATGAATTTTTGGGCTGAAAAGGTTTTCATTTCCTACTTCCCCACAACCTCACCCCGCCCCAGTTCTGTTGTTACAGACAGCTCCTGCACATTCAAGCAACAAACATCTTGGCTCACAGAATTTCTCTGCCCTGTGTATGAAAGGAAAAAAGAAGTGGAGGAAGACAGACATCCCCATTTCTTCTGGGAGTTCCAGCATCGACCCAGCTTTGTGTCCAAAATTATGTCAGAGGCCCCTTCCCCAGCCCAGATGACATTTTTTTGATGATGTCAAATGAACAAAAGTGAAGCTTGTTTGCAGGGCTTTATTTAATTTAAGGGAAACATTTCATTTCACTGAAAATATTTTAAAAATCATGGCAAGTGAGAAAATAAGCAAAAATCTAGACAGGGCTGATTCCGGCTGGCCAAAGCTCAGGCTCCTTAAGCTGGTGCTGGTGTTTCTCCAGCTGGAACTGGCCTGATCCCGACCTGGACAGTGGGTGACCAACTCATCTCCCACCAAACACCTTCTCCCCACGCCAGCACTACTCATGCCACACCCAGCCCATTGCTTTCCCCTTCCCACCTACAGTGAGAGCAGTGAAGCCCCTCCAGCACCAGGGCTATGGGGGTCTTTAATCAGGTTTGGGTGATGTAGCATCAGTGCTGTGACCCACTGGAGCAGGATGAGGCCTCCCTGGGGCGTGATGCAACAGTGGCTCCTCTGCAAGGAGCCAAACACCAGTGCTTTCTTTGCTCCTTAGAACAGAAAAGCTGCTCTACCACAGAGAGCACCAGCAACAGGACACCTGTGAGCCCTGTTTTGCAAGAAAAAATTAATATTGGGTTGGAAAAGCCCTGGAGCAGCTCAGGAATTGGTGTCAGGGTGCTCAGTGCCACATTGGGGCTGGCAGCACCATGCAAGGGCCACACTCACCAGTGGTCCTGCAGTGGCACCATGTTCAAGGAAGCCATCTGGACTGGAGGGGGCAGGCCCGGGGCCAGAGAAGCACAAAATACCATTTTACTCTAAAAAGAGAAGAGCTGGAGGTAGGAAATTATAGGCTATGGGATCTGGGCAGCCCCTGCATGCTGCAAGCAGCTCAGCCCCTTGGCTCAAAGAAGGGAGGAGAGGCCACGCAGTGTGTGTACCCAGTGTCTGCTGGGCCATGGAGGAACGGCAAAGCTCCAGCACCAGCTCAGCTCTGGCACCACCCCCCAGCTCTTCCAGCAAAACCGCTCGCTGTGCACTGCTGGGGAGGAGCTGGGGGGGATGACCCGCATGAGCTCAACACAAGGCAGCAAAGCTGCGCTTCATCAAAAATACACCTTTCTTTCCCTTATTTCTATGGAATTTGGAATTGACTGGGTCCATGGTGTCCATGACATTGGCAGTGGTGCTTGGATAAGCTCCTGGGCACTGAAAGGAGCATTCAGCATTCCTGACCCCAGGACAGATGTGTAGTTGGGTAGGAGGAGACAAGTTTGGATCAATAAATCCCTTTTCTCAAGCTGGTATTCTGCAGAGCAAACCCAATCCTTGCAGGAGGTGGCTCCAGAGAAGCATCCCAAAGGGACTGGGAATGTCCCCGTCCCTTCCAGGGCCTGCTGTCCTGCACTGCCCTCAGTAGCCATGGCACAGCTATGGCTGACTCCTTTCAGAGATGTTCCTCAGGTTTTGGTACCCACCTGTGGACCTGAAATCACACAGGCAGAGCTTTCTAAACATCCCCCAGTTATGCAAACCCACCTACATCAACCCCTGCAGATCCTTCCCAAAGAAGAGATGTCCTCTGGCACAGGACAAAAAGCACTGGAAAACGCAATCCTGCTGGATGGTCTGCCTGGAATCACCAAAATTAAACCAGGGCTGGTATTGGCATGCTCTGTCTTTCCCTCCTGAATCCTCCCTCTTTTGAGCAGGGCAAGTTTGGAGCAGCTCTGAGCCGTCACATCCTGGCCGTCCTCCTCTGTGGAGGACTTGTGAAAGCAAAGCAAAATCCCACACACTTCCATCAACGATGGTGTCTTTCTCCATCCATGCAGCCACTGGGATGCTGCCTTCAGCCTACTGGTGGGATCACGGAAAGCAGCTGCTGCTGCAAGGCAGTGTGATGGTGGGAACAGGGGGAACTGGGACTGAAAGCAGGACACTGGCTCTGCCAGCAGAAACACTCTCCTCACCCATGTGGGAAATACTGGTTGCTCATGCCTGAGCACCACAGGAGAAATTGTCCTTGGCACTGGTGGCTGAACACTGCAGGGATGGAGAAGCTGCCATCTTTTGAGGCAGCCCTCAAGGGAGCTTTTACACCCTGTGCTGACTCCAGGTTCTTTTTCTTACTCAAAAAAAGCAGGTTCTTGGCCAGCAGGAAGCCTGAACTGAAGGAACTCAGCTCAACCATTCCCACAACAGCTTTACCACCCCAAAGCAAATATGGAAAACTTCACAAACTTTCAGCAGTTTTGGGGACTGTGGGCAGCACTGGATGAGAGAGGCCACAAGGACAGTGGACAGAGAAAGCCCTGCAGCACAGCATGGATGGGCATCCTTGGTATCACCCAGCTCCAAGCACATTCCTGCTCAGCCACCCACAACATCCAGAGCATCCCTGCTCCATTGCATTTGCCACCCTCCTATCACCAGCAGGGAGAAAATTCAAGAAAGGACCCCGGCCCCAGTTATCCTGGACTGGAGCAGCTCCAGGGGTCTGGCTTCAGTTACTACTGAAAGCAAATGATGTCCCCAACACGTCAGCGCTGCAAGGTTCTGATACCACATCCTTGCCAGCCCCTGCCACCTCTTTGGCTCCTCTGTGAGGGTGATCATGGCACCGTGTGATGCCAGAGCCCCTTGCAAACCTCTGGAACTCAGCCCTGCCCTGCAGCTGCCCTGGGAAAGGTGCTCCCTGCCCTTGTTCTCACTCAAGGTTCCCCTTTATGGGGGATGTCCCAAAAAAACCAGCTCCAAGTTGCTTGTGCAGGAGGCTGAACACACCCAGAGGCACAGGGACGGATTCCTCTCAGAGGTTCCTGTGCTGCAGACACACAATGGGTATGATTTGCTCCAACCTAGATGGTAAAGGCAGCAAAGCCTTGAAGCCCACAAGGTGCCCTAGCCATGCCAGCAAACAGGGCTCCACTGGCACTCCAAGACTCATGAGCTCCCCCAGGGGCTGCAGACCTCTGTGCTTACTAACACCTTCATTTGGCTTTGTGAGCCCAGGAAAAGGCTTTACCTGTAACATCCTGCAGCAAGAAACCCACCCTTCACTTGCAAGGTGCAGAAAGGAATCCCCAATTCAGGCTGAACCTCCTCATGTAATGTTTCTCACCTGCCAGCAGACAGGGCACATCAGCCCCAAGCCACCTACTCCAAACCACCATCTTTTCAGCCCATTTTTGCAGCCCAAGGGTGAGCAGTGGCTCTGAAACCCACATGGCACTGATGAGTGAAAAACTGCAGGAACTGGGAATTCATTCACAATAAACATGGTAGGGATGCACCAAGTATAGGGGAAAGATCAGCAGCAGAGAAGAAAAATTCCCGTGGAATTAAAAAAAAAACCACAGAAAAATATGACAAAAAAATGCAGACAGGCTGGGAGAGCTGGGGATGTTC
>VYZP01062057.1:548-55915 GCA_013400635.1 Hypocryptadius cinnamomeus | reverse complement strand
TTTTTTTTTTTTTTTGTTAAGAAATCTAAGTATTGAAATTCATATTGCTTGAAAGTCTGTTCCAAGATGAAAGCAGGCTCTGAAATCAGCCTTGGTCTTGTACAAACTCTCCACCAACTGGTTCATGACACAAACCAGGAGTAACCCTAATCTAGAAGCCAGTAGGTCAGTACCACACTGCTACTCCTCCAATGTTACATTTTCTTCATACAAAGCTATGCTGGCAGGCAGAACGAGCTAATGTGTCAGCAAACAAGGCTTTAGTGTGACTGAATTTCAAATGCCTTTATATTAGATTGTTTGGGTTGTTGGACATCATACAATAAATGTGTGCAAGTGATAATATTCTAAAGGACCCACTATGTTTGTAGGAGAGCTAAATGAGACCAATTCCTTGGCATTACCACACAGACTTTTTGTTATCTTTGTGGCTGCTGTTGCTCTCTGGTCTTGTGGGAAAAGCTGAGTAGATCTGAAATCTGTGAAGCTGCTGCCTCTTCACAAAAGTCCTAATTCCACCAGAAATGCAATGACACAGAAGTCAGTGACAGAACCATTTTTAAGGTCTCTTGGAAGCTCAATTTTTTTATTATTACTTCTAATCCATTAATTTCTGGAGGGAAAAAAATCACCCTCAAATAAATAAGCTATCCTCCCAAACAGCTGCACATTGAGGTACTGAAGTTCCAGCAGCCTGCCAATGCAGATACTCATTAGCCAAAACAAAGGTTTACCATTTCTTAATTGTTCTTGTGGCTCTTCTACTGCAAAATACTCAGATATGTGCTTGTGTGAGTGTCTTGTGGGTTCTGGGCTTCAGAGGGGAAGGTTAAAACTTGGCAGAGGAATTTCAGCTAAACAGCAGCAAGGTGACATTAAACTGGACAGATGGATCTTACAAAAATGTACATTGCAAAAATGTACTGATTAGTATGCAACTAATCTGGGCCCTCTTTCTTCTGCACTGACAATCATGGAAATGTAATAATTGTGGCTCTCCTAATCTGTAAATATTCAGTAGTTTATAGCTTTGTACTATTAACTTCCATCCAGGTGTAAAGAAGTTTGAAATATGTATTTTTATTCTTATCTATATTTTCCATAAAGGCAAACCCCATACAATGTTGGACTCTATGCAAAATAGTGTTTGTGCAGTCTTATTTTCATAATAATTATCTGTATATATTTTCTCAAGCATAACTTCTCCACTTAGTTATTCATCTCATTATTTTAATAGACAGCTCTTTCCATGTGGGATTTTTTCTCAACAATTACTAATATATTGATGATACAAAATACTGTGAGTTGTGTTTATTTTTGATAGTGTGGACTTAGTATCAAAAGTACATTGAAACATATACTTAGAACTTTAAAGAACATCATAATTATAACTTAATAACCTCTTTTACATATGGTTACTCAGCATAACAAGTGACCAGGGAGGTGGAGTGTTGTGAGGTACAGTTTGTGTTAATCACCATAACTCCACTGCTAGCGTGGGAAGTTACAAGAATATGTGATTGGATTTTTACTTTCCCATAAGCATGAGTATATGACAGTATTATTAAACTTACTAGAAACAGTTTGGGCTTTCTATTTTTTTGGTATTTCCTTTAGCTACTACTTAATTAACTCAAAGCCTACATTAAGTTTGATTCAATATTAGCTTCCATGGGCTTTCACGGATGTGTTTGTGGTTTAAACAGGCTGTAAGCAGCCTGTGGTGGGGCACAGCTGTATCTATTCACTATTAGTGGGATAATTTTCTTTCTTGTCCTTCAGCTGCCTGGTGTAAAGTGCAGCAGCTGTGGTGGGGGTAGCGTGGAGGCATCCTTCACTGGAGAAGGAACCAGCTCTAATTAATTAATGAGCAGAGACTTTTGGGCAGTGATCTCTCGAACCCGTTAAATCCTATGTGCTCCCAAAGGTGACCACAGAAGGGGCTGGGTTGGAAAAGACCTTAAAGCAGATCTCATCTCAGGGGTCGCCCTGCCATGAGCAGGGACACCTTTCACTGTCCCAGGTTGCTCCAAGCTCCAATGTCCAGCCTGGCCTTGGACACTGCCAGGGATCCAGGGGCAGCTCCAGTTTCTGTGTGCCAGGGCCTCCCCTGATGCCAGCTTGCACCTCACTCCCTTACAGTCCGCTGCTCCTCGGACAGCCGCTGCCAACACACTCACCCGCACCGCAGTTTGCCGGACACTAGCGGTTACTAGGTGATAACAGTAACCCCGGCGTCTCATGGCTGCAACTCTTTGCCTTGTGAGGGGAGAAGGGCAGAGGGAAGCAGGGCAGATGTGCCCTCAGTGGAAACCTTCGGGCACTGCGTGGTGAGGGAGGGCCCGGGGGGAGGGGCCGCGGTCTCCATGGCAACGCGGGCCGCGTCACGTGGGCGCCGCGCGCAGCTTCCGGCCGCCCTCTCACCCCAAGATGGCGGCGCCCGTGGGGCCGGTGAAGTTTTGGAAGCCGGGTGAGGGATGTGGGGGTGCGGGATGTGGGGGTGCTGGGCACGGAGCCCCGGCGCGGGATGCCCGCGGTGAGGGGTGCGGGGAATGGAGCTCTGCTGGCCGTGGTGAGGGGTGTGGGGGACAGAGCTCCGAGCTGCCTGGCCGTGGTGAGGGGTGCGGCGCTGCCCCCCTCGGCTCTTTGGGGTCGCTGGCGCATTTACAATGAAGGGCAATAAGGCTCTGAAAGGATTCGAGAATGTGTCTTGTGAGGAGCGGCGGGGGCAGCTGGGTTTGCTTAATCTCCAGAAGGGAGACTTAGGGGTGACCTCCTCGCTCCCTACAGCTCCCTGGCAGGAGGCTGTGCTGAGGTGCGAGCCGGTCCCTTCTGCGGTGTCTGCCGCCAGAGAGCCAGGGCAAATAGCCTTAAACTGAGACACGGCAGATTCCCGTCAGCTATTATAATTTTTTATTTCACTGTTCGGGTGGTCAGGCATTGGAATAATTTGCCCGGGGAGGTGGTGGAGTCACCATCCCTGAGGGTTTTTAAGAGGCGTCTGAATCTGGTGCTGGGTGATGTGGTTTAGGGATTGCAGGGGTGATGGTTGGGCTGGATGGTCGTGAAGGTCTTTTCCAACCTTGCTGGTTCGATGAGGACAGTGGGGAAATGGCTGTCCCCTCACTGCCAAAGCCCAGGGGGTGTTTGTGGCTCCGGCTGGATGCTGCTCGGTATGGGGTGGCAGGGAAGGGGATGGAGTGCGTGGTTTGTGGGGTGGGTGTGCTGCCCTTTGCCGGGGTCTCCAGGGGATATGAAGTGTGCAGGGGAACCCCAAGGAGTTCTGAGGGAGGAGCAAAATCCTGGCCATGGGTGGGAATAACCGTGGTTAACACCAGGGAGAGCAGCTCCGTGTAGAAGCACCTTGGAAACAATGACGGTAATTGTTGATTTGTGGTAGAATTGCTCGGCAGCTCTGAAAAGGACTAACCTTTTAACAGTGGGAGAAGTGCAAGCAAGGAAATCCTCCAAAACAGGGGAATCCTCCTCTTTGCTCTCAGACTTTCCTGGTTGAATCTGCATCTGGAGATGACCCATTCTGTTACTGAGATGAGTTTTTGTCTCTGGTTCACTTGAGTGATTCCACAGTTTCAGTTGTCAGTAGTTTTGTGATAATTTGCAGCAGGAATAAATCAAGTTTCAGTTCCTGAGGTAAATTCAGAGTTGAAGCGAGTGGCATATCCCTTGTTTATTGTTGGGTAATATTTCAATTGCTTTCACAGAAAACTTGTTTTTTTTTTTAATATGCTGCCACCCATGATTCCTGTTTGTATGAAACATATTTATTTTGGCTGTGTTGTGGTACAACAGGCAGAAGTGTGTTGTTCCAGTTAAAATTCACTCCTGTTGTGTAGGCTCAGAAGGTCCTGGTGTCAGTGTGTCGGAGGAGAGGCAGAGCCCTGCTGAGAGCAGCGCCGTGACTGTCATCTACAACCCTTATGCTTCCCTCTCCATTGAACAGCAAAGGCAAAAGCTGCCTGTTTTTAAGGTACAGAAGTTCTTCTTGATATATTAAATGTGTTGTATGATGCCTGGTTCGTGTGTTTTTTTGTTTTTTTGAAAGAGCAGTATAAAATCACTTTGCAACATAAATAATAATTTTATGGGTCTGCTCTCTATTTATTGGAATTTATTGTCCTGTTTGGCAACTGTAAGTGTCAGTTCTAAGGGCTTTGTTGATGGATGTTATTTACTATATGCTGTGCATGTCATTTATTGATTTTAAAGGACTGTTTAGTTTTTGGCAGTGAACTCTGTGTAACAAGAAGTTACTGTGTCTGCCAGATATGTAAATATTGTAATTTTAATAGTTTTCTTATTTTCGTACAATCTGCTTTTTATGTTTGAATGTCATCTTCTCTTTCAGCTAAGAAATCACATACTTTACCTAGTGGAGAACTACCAGACCCTGGTGATTATTGGGGAAACAGGATGTGGGAAATCAACACAGATTCCACAAGTAAGTGTCTGATTAGGTTGGTAAAATCAGGTAGTGCCTCAGGAGATTTTACATGGAATATTGAGCAGAACCAGGTAAAACCACAAAGAGTGAGGAGCTAACACCTTGGTGTAACCACAGCATGACCAGTGTCTCTCTCATCCCTGCTGTTGTTTGCAGTACCTGGCAGAAGCTGGCTGGACAGCTGAAGGAAGAGTTGTTGGGGTGACACAGCCTCGTCGGGTCGCTGCTGTTTCTGTGAGTGTCCCCATCTGCCCAGTCTGTTGGCATTATAACCTCCAGTTTCTCAGCAGGTTTTGCTGAATAGGAGGGATCTGCACAAGCTCCTGAAGGAAAAGATGTTTCTGCTTGTCTTTCTCTAAGAGCTGCTGGTGTTGCACACCAAATTCAACCTGATTAGTGGGTCTGGCCAAACATTCCAGTATTCCAGAACTGCAGATGTAGAAGCTTTGAAGTAAAATTGACTGATGTCAGCAGAACTGTGTGCAGAAGTTAGGGCAGAGCTGTGATTGACTCAGGACTGGAACTGTGCTTGTGTGACCCTCAACTTCTTTCACAAGGTGAAACAGTGATGAAAATCTGCATATAGTTATGCAGCCAGTGGAAGGAACAGGAGGTTGTGTACCTCTTTCTAGCAATTCATAACCAGGTTTTTAATATTTTTTTGTGTTTGTTTTTTGTTGTTTTTATGGGGTGTGGGTTTTTTTGGTTTCCCCTTGTAAAAATGTCAGGCAGAAGGAGTAAACAGTTTTTTTGTGAGAAATTTTTGCATATACATATCTTGTCTTGGAGGGTGTAACATCATCTGGATGTGCTGTGAGGGGGAAAAGGAGATGCTGAGGGCAACAACTTCTCTCTGGTAGCAGTGTGCACAGAAAGCATCCACTGCTCCTTTCTCTTCACAGCTGCTGCCAGGCTCTGATTTGAGTGAAGTTTCTGCTGCAGCATTCTTTTTATTCAGAGAGCTGAGGTGCCATTTTATAACCCTCATTTTGCCTGTTCTCTCTAATATAGTAAATGTTATTTATAACACACCAGCATATATCTTGGTAAATACTGTAGAATCCAGGATTTCTTGACCAGATCCAGCCTGGGTAAGGGGACAGTCTCTAGCAGTACTCTGCATCTTGTGCTTTGGGCAGTCTGCCTGCAGTGTCCTCCCTTTTCTCCTTCATAGGGCATCCAGCTGACAGAGCACAAGTTCTACAGAAGATGTTGTGAGTGCTGCAATGATTTCTCACAGCAAACTCGCTTCTCTTTTCCCTTTCATGTCTTAATGCGTCATTTTTAAGCCTAAAATAGAAAGATTATTCCATTCAGGCTTAGTACATGCACACAGCAGGGTTTTTCTTTGAGACTGTTGTTGCAGACTGCCTGCACTGTGGCTGTTACTGGAGATGAGAAATATAACTGATGATTTATTGCTTTGTCCTGAACTGAAAATGGTATTTTATTTTAGTAGGTGACTTATCTGCTCTCCCATCTGGAGCATGATGTTGTTAATTCACTGGGGGTTGTTAGAAATAAAGATAGGTAGCTGCAAAGATATAAAGCATAGTTTAGAAATTCCTGAACTTCTGCTTGCATTACCCAGATTGACAATTACCCTGAATTCTTGGGCTGAAAGTGATGGGGTGATAAGATTCCAACTGAAATCATGAATTCACTGCCTGTAGGTATGGGTTAGAGTGTCACTCAAATGACTGACACTAACTTGTGGCTGGATTTCTGCAGGGACTAATTCATGTATTGTGGAGTTTTATTGTGTCTTTAGATGTCTTTGTGGTTTGTAATGACACAAGGCTGAAGGGTGCAGAGCTGTTTGTTGCTTATGAGGATCTCTTTTGTCAGGTTGCAGGCCGAGTTGCTGATGAGAGAGGTGCAGTGCTGGGACATGAGGTTGGCTATTGCATCCGCTTTGACGACTGCACAGACCCACAGGCTACGAGAATTAAGGTGAAACATGGACAGTGTGTGGTTACTCTGAAGGGATCAGTTGAAACTCTTCAAGTACTTTTGCAAAATTAATCAGAACCTTGTGATGCCCACTCAAGAGAATAGGTAACATTTCAGTTTCCCAGGTGGATACCCCAAAATTGTGCTTGAAATGGCTGTGGCAATCCAAACCTTAATAAAATGAGTATCTATTCTATTCTGATAGTCTGACAAGCACCATTTTAAATCTAGAGGACAGTTTCAGGGTATGGCCAGCTGTTGGTACAGCACTGGTTGACTTGTGTGTCACTCAAAGTCATAGGGAAAGGCTGTAGTGAATCACAGATTAGAAGTATCCTCCTCTAACAATAGATTTTGATTAAAAGCACAGATAAAACCCAAGATGAGTAGGCTGAGAGATAATTTGGCAACTTTGCAGCTGTTTTCCAGTGCTGTGAGCAATGTTAGCGTTGCTTGTGTTCCTGCAGAAGAGGATTTGCTTTAGTTGTGCTGGAATAGCAGTGATGATGAATGAGACAATTTGCTTTGTGATTTTTTTTTCAGAGGCTGGTGTTCCTTTTACAGTGAAAGAAATGAAGATATTTGTTCATTAAAAAGAGCTGAATTTAATTTTTTTAAGCATGATTATTCATTTAGAGTTGGAAATTTGGAGGGTTTTACCATCAATTCTTACTTAGTTCAAGATCACAGTTGCAATCACAGTCTAATTTGATAGATCATTAGAAAATTAAAGGCCAAGAAACATTCAGGCAAAAGCTTACAAAAGCATCGATAAAAATCACAGTTAGTGGAGACTATATGATAAGGACTTTTTTTTTCATTCACTTCTAGTTTCTAACTGATGGTATGCTGGTGAGGGAAATGATGGCTGATCCTTTATTAACAAGATACAGGTAAGAAAACGTAGAATGACTGCTTTCTAAAGTGCAATTTGGTGAAAACCTGCTTTTCTCAAGCTATTATGATAGCAGTTTTTATAAATTATTAGTGGCTATTATAAATAAAATACCAAAGAAGTGAAAATTAATGTAGAAGTCTGAATTCTTTATGTTGTAATGACATTGTTTTTATCGACAACATATTGTTGTTAGTTGATCATTGCAACACCAAAACCAACAGGATTTGATCCTGTAGTTTTGAGATGAAAGCTGAGGGGGCCTTATGGAGTCTGAATTGTTTAATTTCCTAATTTTAAATTATTTTTTCTTCCTTTTACTAATTAAAAAAATCAACAATGAGCAGGCTTTTCTGATATCCAGAAAACCTATGCAGTACAATAAACATAGACTTGATTTCTTCTACTTCTTTCCAAAAACTAGCCTGAATAGAGAACAGTGTGTATGCCCATGTGATGTCAGGTACATTTTTCTCTCTTCTCCATTGCTGCAAGTGTTTTTAACTTCCCCACTTCTGTAAGTGGCTGTGAACAGTAATAGTTCAGCAGCAGATTTCAAATAATAAGGTTTCTAGAAAACATGGAGACACTGATTCTAGTGTCAGTCAAGTAATTTCTGAAACCTTACCTTTCTGCTTTTTCACAGTGTCCTCATGCTGGATGAAGCTCATGAAAGGACTCTGTATACAGACATTGCCATTGGCTTACTAAAAAAGGTAATTCTTTTTTAATTCACTGTAATTCTGTAATTTTAGTTTGGTAATTTTAATACAGCTCTCTGTAACTGTTTTAATTTCCATCCTTTTCATTCAACCTCTGATCCTGATGGCTGGTAATTGGGGGAGTGTGATTGCTGCTTCCTCATTTAGGGAGTGTGATTGCTGCTTCCTCATTTATCCTGCAGCCTATTGTACATACCCAGCTATTTACTTTGGTCATCTGACATTGAGGATCCTCTGTTTCTTTTCCCTGATGCTGAAATGTCTCCTTAGCTGATAGTTCCAAAAATACACTGTTGATTCTGCTGCTGCTGATCATGTGAAATGATCTGATTGGGGCTTGTTGCTGACTTTCAGCCTGCTGAAGATCTGACTCCCACCAGAAATCAAGAGTAAATTAAAATAACTGAATGAATGCCCTTAAAATAAATACATAAAACTCCAAACAGTCATCTGGTTCTTAGACTTGTGGGGTGATATGGCTGCTTCATTCATCACCTGTCTTGTAGTTTAAAGTAGTTTTACAGAGAGGTTTCTGGTAATCTGGATTCTCTAAATCTTGGTTCTAGTCTTGTATTTCAGAAAGCAGTTTTAACTCTGGGTGTTGTTGGTCTCTCCCAGATTCAGAAGAAGCGTGGGGATCTTCGCCTGATTGTGGCTTCAGCCACCTTGGATGCAGAGGTACAGCTCAGAGATTTGGGTTGAAATGAGGTGACATTAGGTGACAGCTCCACTGCTGTTCATGTACAGCTTATCCTCTGTGCTTCTTGGGAAGCATTGCTACTGCTTGAGTGGTTGCAGGAAAAAATCTGCTGTAGTTCAGTTGCTCTGCTTCGTTTTCATGTTCTATTAGCAAACTGTTTTGGATGTGAATTTAAATATGAATCTGCTTTTTATGTATTGATATGTTTTTTCTCCTTATTTGTATTCTTTATAAAAATATGTTCTCTTGGCTTCGTTTATTAAGGGACACTTAGCTCAGTTTTGCTGATAGAAATAATCTGAGGCAACTATAGACAAGTAAAAATAAGTGATAAATTAATGGACTTAATATCAGTGATACCTTATTAGATCCCTGATTGACTTGTGGCCTATGGACAGTTATGTAAACTTAGTAAAAACGTCATGACTTTAATTTTGAGTAGGAAGAGAAGAGGAACTCTTAGAGCTGGGCAGTGTTTCACCCAGCCCTGTGCTCTGCTTGTAGCAGCAGCAACAGGAGATGCTGTTTAGGGAGGGCACGTGAGGCTGTGCACCTGCTGTGGGTCTGTTCAGTCTGAGCTGCCTCAGCATCTGCAGTAGTTGTAGTACAGATATTAGTCAGCACCTTCCTGCTGCTTCCCTCTACTATGTGTTTATGGACCTGCTGTTTGTTCATTTGTCTTTGAATCTCCAGCACACCATGAGTAATTTTCAGGAGTTTGCCACCTGCTGTATAATGAAGTACTTGGTCTAATTCTTTCAAACTTGTTAGTTTCATCAAGGATCTCCCAGTTCTAGTACTGGGTATTTGTGTTTAAAAAAAAAACCACCCCCAAAACCAGTTATACATTTAATTTGTCACCTTTGATTCTGTAAGCCTCAGCTGTGTCTTCTCAACCTTGTATTCCCCAAGCACAGCCTTTTCAGTCTCTCCTCATATGGCAGCTATTCCATCCTCTATATCATGTTCATTCCTCTTCTCCACCTTTCCTCACTGCTCTGTCCTTAGTAAGACGTGGTGGTGAGAGCTTGCATGTGGCACTGAAGATGTGGGCACACAGAGATTTCCTATAGTGACAAGTACCATATGCCATGAATATTGGTAGTGTGCTGTGCTTTGGTGGTGTTTGCACTGCTGTATATTCTGTACATTACAATGCAAAATTTTAACTGCCAGAAATCACATTTCAAATAGATGACAGTTAATCTAAAATGAGTTAATACGAGCAAAATTATTGGTGTGACTATATAAATATTTTTTTTAATACAGAGAGTTGATGGTTATCTCTACAATGCTCATAAAAGTTGAGAGGAATTATATGGGTTCTTAAGTTCCATCTTTTGCTGTTATTTATTGAAAATACTTCATGACAATAGATCTAAATTTATGAAGGTGTCTCACAATGCATACATCAAAAACTTTCATAAATCATGCCTAACTCTGCTTTTACAAAGTGAGATCGTGGTGTTCAGTAAGGGTTGTAAAATTTACTCACCCAAAAATGGAGGAGAATATGCAGGTCCTACACAAACCTTTTTGCACCAATTATTTCTAAGTTCTTAGCTTTGACTTTGCTAATTTGATAGATTTAACTTCCAGTTAAAAGTTTTTTTATCGTCTTTTTACAACTGTAGCAGCTGATATAATTAATTTTATTTCCCTTTCCAGTTTTTACTTCTCAAAGTAATAAACATGCAACACTATTTGTGCTAAATGCCTGAACCCCAGACAGAATAGAAGGCAACAAAATCAAACTGTCACATTTTTTAATTGACGCTGTCATATTGATGAAGTAAACATCCAAACAGTAGTAATTTAACTTCTTCATGTCTTTGGGTTTTTCTCTCCATTCCTTGAAATGTCAAACTGAAAGTGTTTGTTTTTATTTTAATGTAGAAATTCAGGGATTTCTTTAATCAAAATGATACCGGTGACCCCAGCAAAGACACCAGTGTGATCCTTACTGTTGAGGGGAGGACGTTTCCAGTGGACATCTTTTACCTACAGAGGTGTGTTCCTGTCTGGTCTTGGCAGTAGTGAGACTGTGCAACTGTGCTGTCATTTTGTCTAGGTTAGAGCTCTGGTGTCCCAAAGCTGCTCTGTTTGTCCCTGCTGGAGGGGAGGAGTCTGTACCTATTTTTCTGCTCATGTCTCTGCTGTTTTCTCTTCCCATAGCCCTGTTCCTGACTATATAAAATCAACTGTGGAAACTACAATGAAAATTCACCAGGTGGAGAATGATGGTGATATACTGGCATTTTTAACTGGCCAGGTATAGACATAAGCAATTTTTTTTTGCTTTACAGTGCTGTATTGTGAGCTTTGCAAAGCTGCCTCAGTCTCCTGAGGCTTTCCTTAGTTTTGCTTACTTTATTCTCAGTAAAGATGACAAACATTTCTCTATTGATGGGAGCAAAACTAGGCCAGTCCCAAAGATGTGAAGACAATATATGGCCTGAATTTATCAAAGCTAGTGATGGATGATACTTTTTGTCATTTAATGCTGTATTTCTCAGCCTTGTTAGTGAGTGGAATTCTGTGTGGTTTGCTGGTGCAAGTCACACATACCCAGCTGTTAAATTGACAGTGAGTCATCATTAATAGTTAAGGCAAATGGAATTTCCATTTGTTAGGCTTAACATCTGAAGTGTTTGACAGAAAAACAAATTGCCATGAGATCAAAATGTACTGGTCTCTTCTGCTGTATTTATGCTTGTCAGCTTACTTTGCAGCTGTGAAGAGCAAATGGGAGGCAACTCATTTCTCCAGCGAGGAGCTACCTTGAAGAACTTCAGTAACATCTTGCATATTTTCAAAAGCAATTCCTCATCTCCTTTATTGATTTAACTTTGGAATAATGAATTTCGTATTTCATGAGGCAGTGTTTGAACATTTTGTTTTCTGTCTTTAGGAGTGAGATGCCAAAGCTGAGATTAAACATGAAGCTCAGCAAGAGGTGTCAGTGCTGTTCCTTTGCCATTCCTGATCCAGGCCTACAGCATTCTGCTCTGCCAAAATATTTTGGCCTCTCATTTTGCTCTCACCAGTTGAGATAGACAGGAAAATTAACCTACTTCCTCCTAAGCTTGGTTCAGTCCTTCCCCGTGATTTTGCTCATGTGTTTGTGATATGACATTGACTCAAATAACAGTGAACACAAACATGTGTATAAAGCTTTATTTATTGCTAATAGCAATTTATCTTAATAATATTACAGCATGGAGTGAGCTAGTCAAAATCCTGGAGTTTGGACAATTACAGTGGTATTATTTGGTGTAGTTTTTGTGACAGGAATGTGCTGTTAAAGGTGACAGGAATGTGCTGTTAAAGTGCAGCCTCTCTCATTGTGTGCCCTGTGCTGCTCTGGCTGCAGGAGGAAGTGGAGACTGTTGTTTCCATGCTCATAGAGCAGGCTCGCGCCCTCGCTCGCACCGGGATGAAGAAGCACCTCCGTGTTCTGCCCATGTACGCTGGGCTGCCTTCTCCTGAGCAGCTGAAAGTGTTTGAGAGGGTCCCTCACACTGTCAGGAAGGTGAGCTCTTGTGTCTGTCTCAATTTCCACCACCCAGAAGGGTGCCTGCAGCACATAGGTTGCATTTATCAGGTTCACATCATGGGACTATTGCAAGTGCTGCTTTGAGGGAGGCTTTCTACATCTCCCATCAGTGCCTCCCAGCTTTCAAACTGGGAACCAAGAACATGTTCCCTAGCTTCCCTTTTCATCTTTGATCACTCCTAGACATGTCAGTTCTAACTCTCTGCCTCATCAACTCTGCAATATTTAAGTGTCTCCATACAACTTTGTATTTGTCTTCTTACCCTCTGACCTCCTTTGCTTTTACCTTTCTTTTTGTGATCTAAATGTCCATGACTGTTTTCCACCAGTAGTAGAAAAATTAGTGACAGAGTGGGTAAGTGCTATATTTTCATCTAAGGAACAAGTTCAAGCTTACTTGATTTTAGTGGAAAAAAAAGCTCTGTTTTGACTTCTGCAAGTCTTGTTTGGACATTTAATGTCACAGAAGTATATAATTGGATGTGATTAATGCTTTCTGCTTATGCAGAGCCCGTGTTGGGGCTGAATTAAGCTGGCAAAACTACACCAAGGTGACTTGTAATTCTTGTACCTGGTGTGGTTTGACAAGTGAAATTGTTCATCTGCCAGTGAAGAACATTTCATATAAATACTTCTCTCTGGGATATGACATTAGTCAGTTAACTTTCAAAATTTACTTTTTAATTTCAGATGAAAAAAACATTAGATTTCCCACTGTTGTCTGGGAACAATTATTTTTTATTATTTTAGGGCATACATATATAAGTGAATCCCTGCAGGAATGCTGAGTGTGGAGCTCTTAATCAGCTCTGTTACCCTCCTATCCCCCACCTCATTCTATTGTACAAGGAATAGTTCAGTGTAACTGAGAAGCAGAAAGAAAACATTTAGTTTGCTACATAAGAAGACTTGATTTACAGTCAGTTAATCTTTTCCTCTGCAAACACTGCCAAAGATTTTCTCTGCAAACACTGCCAAGCTCTTCTTTTATGAAGAGAGAATAAATTTGAATAAGAAAGCGATTGTGAAGCTGTGAGAACTGTTGTGCAAACTGGGCTTATTTCAAGCTGACAACTCCTTCTGCTGCTTGTGCTGTATCTTTTTGTGCTCCTGAGCATGTCCTGGGCCTGTCACGGCTGAGATGTCCCTGGCTGGTATTTGGCTGATGGGCTCACAGGATCCTCTCTGCTCCCGTGCCTGCAGGTGATCGTTGCCACCAACATTGCTGAGACCTCCATCACAGTGCACGGCATCGCCTTTGTCATCGACTGTGGCTTTGTGAAGCTGCGAGCCTACAACCCCAAGACGGCCATCGAGTGCCTGGTGGTGGTGCCCGTGTCCAAAGCCTCGGCCAACCAGCGGGCGGGGCGTGCCGGCCGCAACCGCTCCGGGAAGTGCTACCGGCTCTACACAGGTCAGAGCTCTGCGGCCTCGCTGCTGGGCACCGTGCTGCTCACTCCGTGGGAGATTAGGGAGAAAGGGCTGTGCTTGTTCATTCGTCGAAAGAACAAGATTTCCCTTTGTTATTTATCATGGTAGCTGTTGCTAATGAAGGAATGGGATTACTTTTGGGTTAAGAACGATTTATTATTTAGATAAATATTAGTTTTAGAGGTTATGAGATTTGTGAGAGTAAGTAGCTGGTTATAGTTCAAGAGTAGTCAAGTTCAAGTTTCTTTGTTACAAGGTAATATATAACTTTCTAGTTTAATGGACAGATGTTATAAGGTTTATTTTGTTTTTTTAACTTATCACTTCTACTTCTATTGCACTGTGGATACTTTTCTCCAATAGGCTGCTGTTGTACGTATACACATTTCTATTATAACTTCTAAACTCTTAGTTTATTCTATATAACCTCTACACTACATATATATAACCTATATAATCTATATAACCTCACCCCTACATTATAAACCCTTCACTATCTTATCAATACAGTTTCTCACTTACTTAAGATATCTTCTTACTTACAACTGTAGAAACATAAGGTTATGATTTTTTTGTTTAATGTCTGTGTTTTGTATTTTTACATCAGTTTAAGCTTCTTCTGAGGTTGTAAATCAAATTCTTTAGTATCTGTGGAAGTTTCTATTTTTCTGATTCCACAGTTGTTCCTCTGGCTTGTTTAGAAATACCTTGTTCTTATGTGCTAGGTGTTAGAAACGGAATCTTTTTGTGACTCAGAAGCACAAATGGGGCAGAGTCAGCAGTTGCAAACATAAAATGTTAATGTAGCTCTTAAAAGTGGTGAGCTTATTGAGAAGTTTGTTCTTTAAGGATTTTGGTTTCTGAGCAGTTTCAGTTTATAATACTTACCAGTATTATAAGCTCTCTTCTCTGACTGAAGTCCTTATAGACCTTGCATTTAACAAAAGGGCTCTGGAAATCCTTTAGGTAACTCAGAGAAAACTTCATGTCTCTTTTTTCCTAGGAATAGCTGCCAACCCCAAATTCTTCCCTTGAATCAATGACCCTGGCAGTGCACAAAAATTTGCTGTTATAAATAAATCTCTTGGCCACTTCACACTGTCCAGAGAGCTGCAATCAAAGTGTCTGTTCTCAGCTGCTTAATGAGAAAAGGCTTTGCAGCTGAACATTCCCAGTGCTGATGGGCTTCAGGTCCCCTCTAGTTTTACTGGAGCTCTGAGACATTGGAAATGATGCATTTTCCTTTAAAATGTGTATGTGCTTGCCAGCAGTTGCCACATTAAACCAAGCCATGATTTATACTCTGAATTTATATGTATCCAGTAAGAATCAGGAGACAATATGTGCTACACAATATCCCAAGCTTACTTAGCTTTGTGAGTGTTTTACTGGAGAAACCATGACTACACTGAAGATATTTTTGTGTGCTGAAGAGCGGGTCTGGGGAGTGCTTTAAGAAATTTTTTAAAGGAGGAAAAAATAAAAAAGAAAAGAAGAAAGTGCACAAGTGAACAACAGCAGAGAAACAGCACTGTCTTTGTCTTACGGAAGGTTTGAGATAGAAAAGGGTTCTGTAGAAATGAAAATAGTTTGGGTGAAAATAATGTAGAATGTGCCTTTTTTTTTACTGCAGAACAGTTGGTTAGTGGAAGGTTTTATCCTTACATGGAGTATTTTTCCAGACTTGGATTTTATAGCGAACATGATTTTAAAAAGGCATTGTTAAATAAATTGTTTTTCCATCCTTAATCTTTATTGAAAATATATATTTTAAACTGTTTGTTTGAGTAGTTACAAAAGTAGTGTTCTTGTACCGAAAGCATGCTGCTTTGAAACTTTTCCATGTCTCTTTCAAAAAAAGCTTTTTTTGTAGTATTGCACTCTGCCTTTTATTTTCTGACAAAAACATTAAGCAGAAGAGAAACAAAACATTTCCAGATTTCTGTGAAGAATTTATAACATTTCAAATTGAAATGTGGGTGGGTGAACTACTAAATCAAAACTGTAGCCAAAACCATTGAATTTCTACTTAAATAAAAGTAATGTAAAGTGAAGTAATTGGAGAAAGATCATCTTTAGGATAGAGATTGTCTTTTAGCAGCTGTTAATTATCCATGTGTGATAATTCAAACATGAAATGAGCGTGGTTCAGTCGTGGTGACTGCACAGAATGGGAGCTGAGGCTCAGTCCCCAGCTGTGTTTCTCTCCCCCCACAGAGGAGGACTTTGAGAAGCTGCCCAAGTCCACGGTGCCGGAGATGCAGCGCAGCAACCTGGCCCCTGTCATCCTGCAGCTCAAGGCTTTGGGGATTGACAACGTGCTCAGGTTCCCCTTCCTTTCGGTGAGTCCTGGGCTCTGAAAGCTGCCACCTTTCCTTGGGCTGAAGAGAGATCAGGGGGTGACTTGGGGGTAGCCCACACAACCATTCACCATTGCCCTGCTGGTTTGGAAAGTGTAGCTCGGTGTCCCTGTTAGTGTTCAGGAACACATAATCATGGAATGATTATGTGCAGGTGCTTTTATTGAAGACCTCTGGGTGTCAGGGGTACAGACCCAAATCTGACTCCAACATGGTTTCGAGCCGAACATGTTTTATATTCTATCGTTATATAACTTGCATATTAATTTTTAAACTTACATTTTTCTATTGTTCTGTACATTGATTTCATCCAAGCATGGATTTCTTGTGATCCCCCTCAAACCCATAATATAGTTTCACATGATTATTTAAATAATAATTTTATCTAATCACATCTAACAGTTATGTCATTCATCATATACTGACCACACAGGTGCAGTTTCACATGGTCTAGCAAATACAAGGCCTAATATTTCCCAGGGCCTGCCTTTAACATTTTCCCAGGGCCTACTAAACCTAATTTTCTTTCTAACTCCCCAAATTTTCTGTGATTTTAAAATCTTTTACTATCATCCCCTGTCAGGCAGCAGAGTGTTCCTGGGAACCAACAGTGCAAATATATGTGTGACCACTTAGAAACAACCATTTGTATTCCAGAGTTTGATGTTTCAGTTGATGAGAAGTCAGGAAAGTCTTAAAAAGACAAACTGCGAGGTTCTGTAGGATTGTAACTGCAGTCTCTTTGCACTGAATTTATGAAGGAGGAAGAGTATGAGAGCTCTTTGTTCATTTTGCAGCAGAGAGTAGGTAGTTAAGGATTTTGCAAAAGAGGAAGATCTATGAACTCATGTTCTATGCTGATAGCTTGAATGAATGCACATTTTCTCTTCACAGCCACCCCCTGCACAGTCGATGGTGCAAGCTTTAGAGCTGCTGTATGCTTTAGGAGGTGAGATTTTAATGCTTCACTCTATTTGTAGCTATATTGCAAGAGTTGTGAAAAAAACCTGTAATTTGTATTTGGTGATTGGATGGGTATTAATAAAATTTACATTCCAGAAGTGTGCTTTGAGAAAGAAGGAGAAACACAGGTGTGACTGGTGGAAACTTTTTGTTGGTTGGGTTTTAGAGTGTACCTCAGTCTCTTCTGGATTTACTGTCTTTTGGTTATTTCAGATGGGTAAGCAAGCAAACAGCAGCAATGGAGTTTAAACTAGAATTTAACTATTTAGATTGGGTAAATGAGTATTTTATAGCTATCTTATCTGTATTTCCTTGCAATTTCATGAGAGGAAACCACCTCTTTGTCCTTGCTAGGAACAGGGCTCTGAGTTGATGAGGGTGTTTTTTCCCTGGCAGATCCTCTTTGTGTTCCTTCTGTCCTTACAGAGTGGTATGAAGATAAAAATGGAGTTTGGACACTAATTAGACCAGTAGAGGAGTTAGACACTATCTTTACCTGCATCCAGTTAGATAAATTGTTACATACCTAAGACTTGGTGTGGTGGTCTTTTATTTCATGTTCCTGTGCCAGGAATGGAAGCATGTAACACTTGCAGATATAAACAGAAAAAGTTGTAAGCAAAGGTTTGGCTGTAATAACCCAGACTTTATCAAGGCTGATGGAATTGCAACTTTGTTCCTTAGTGGGACTTTGAAAAGCATAGTCTGTCTATTGTAAATTTTCCTGTTCGCGTGTTGCAGCCATTATCTGATCTTGCTGTGTGTGTGCTGGAACTCTGCCTAAGCATTGTGAGTTAAATGTGATGCCTGAATTTGGGAGAGCTCAGTCCCTGGAGGCTGTGCATGAAACCCCCAGAGAGTGTGGTAGTTTTCAAACTGCCTCCTTGCTATGATTTTGAAGGTTTTACTGACAGAAGTTATTAAGAGCTAATTTAATTATAATTTTTGAAATGAATTCCAGTCTGTTCTCTGCTCTGATGGCTCAGATTCAGGATGGGCTGTGGCTGAAAGGCTATACCTGCTCTAGTGTAATGCTCTTCATTTTTGTGCTGTTGGTCCTGCAGCTGAGGCAAAGTTCAAACCCACAGCAAGTCAAACTGTTCTGATTCTGTTAGCTGTGATTACAGGATACAAACACTAACAAAAACCTCTGATCTTCCCTAAAACCAGCACATTTTCTCCTGGGTGAACTGGAACTCTGTTTCTCAAGGCAGTGTGTATGTTTCAGTGAACAGCTTTCTGTCTTTTCATGCTTTTAAATGCATGCCACTTGCAAAGACTCTGCTCTAGTTTTAGTATTGAACTTGCCAGTTATGGACAAGTCAACAGATACACACAAACTTGTAAAATAACACAAACTTGTAATCTTTTCTTGTAAAGAAAAGATTAGACTGACAGATCTTGAGAGCATAACTCAAAGTACTTTTCTACTATTTAGCTACTTAAAAGAGTATATTTTTTAAAATTCTTTTCTCTGTATTACTAATCACAGCTTGTTCTCCCATTCATTGGAGTCTGAACAACACTGTTGGCATATGGTTTGGTTTTAGGTTGTTCTGTGAGGAGCAGGGACTTGGACTTGAGCCTTATGGGTGGGTCCTTTCCAACTTGAGATAGTCTTTGATTCTAAGTGTGTTCATTCTGGTTTTTTTTCATTATGTTGCTGTTGGATGCTTTTAACACTCAGATCACACTGCAGTAATATGTTTTTATACACAGTTTTCAACTCCTTTTTGTGTGGTGAGTGGGATGCCTGCTGCCTAATTTTGTTTATAGGAAGAACTATTATATTGTTGAGTTTTTTTGACAGCTGTGTAATCTTGGAATGCAACAAACTAAACAAAACAGAAACTTGATGTGAGGCCCAGTAGTCAAAACTGAGCTGTGTTTGACTTCAGCTCCTTGTTTGTAGCTAATTCAGAGTTGACAATGTTTGCTCCATGATGTAAACATGAGGCAGCATAAAGGAGATTGTGTAAGTTTTGGAAGCTTCCAGAGGTTTGTGGCTGTTTTTAGACCACTCACAGATGCTGTGCTGTAACTTGTGGCAGTCTGCTCTCTTTTTATTCTCATGGAGCTGTAACTCTGCTTGGCCAGGATTTTGCCCTGTGCTGGTTCAGTTCCATCTCGCTAAGGAGGGTTTCACTTAAGACACTTGGTTCTTGGCAACCTCTGCAAGCTTGGAACAAGGACCTTCACAGTGGCTCAGGAATGTGTTGCAAGGATGAATTCACAGCCAAACCTTAGGGAAATGGAGAGGAAAGTTCAATAAACTCACTGATTAGCTGGGTGATGTTTTGGCAGAAGTGTTCTGCTCATGTAGCTTCAAAAGCTCTTATTCTCTTGGCTGCACAGCTTTCTGCTGTAGCAGAACGCAGAAGTGCTGATCTTGGTGTTTCAGATGGAAGGAAATGTGTGTGATACACTCTTCAATTTTTGCTGAAGTTTAAGGTGAAGTTAAGTTTTAGGTGGTTTATTTTGAAGATTTTATATAAAGTGCAGAGGTGAAGCTGCCCAAGCATTTGCAGGTGCAGTGAGGATTAAATTTCTCTTGTGCAAGTAGGAACATGAATTTCATCATTGGCATTGCAGCCACATTCAAAAAGGCAGTTTGGGGTCAGGCCCCTGTTGTGCCAGCATGGTGCCAACTCGTGCAGGGCAGATGCTCCTAAGGCTGAGATAGCTGTGTTGAATAAACACATCACTGTTTGTAGAGGGGTTATTTTTACAGTGGTGCAAACTGATTACATTAGGAGTATCTCTCCTCAGCCTTCTCCTTTGATGCCCTTTTGAGAGTCTGAGTTGTCAGTTGGAGTTTATTGGTTTTAAGCATCATTTAAGAGGTAAATAAGCAGGCAAAAAGTGGCTTTGTTTTTAGGGTTATTTCAGGTCTTTGTTGAAGATTTGTTTGAGAGTTGTCACTTATCAGAAACAACCACTTTACCTAAGTTTAAACAGGATGGTTTTAATCCCTCAGCCTGTCACACACTAGTGGTTGTTACTTGAAACATTTTAGTGCCACAGTACTTTAATAATCTCTTCTGGGCATATTTAACTAAAATCTTTGTAATATCTTTTTCTAAGATCTTTATTTTCCTGTTTCTAAGATCTTTATTTTATATTCCTGTGGATATGTGGATTAAGTGATTGCTTTCAGGATTATTTGAAGGAAACTTTCACCTATTCCAAACTAGTGTCCATTGCAGGCTATATTCAAGCTTATTACTACAAATAGACCTGTGCACAACCCATATATAGATCATGCAAAATTGTATTGACATTTGTAGGATGCAGGAGAAGCCAAAGGATTTTGGCTTGGTGCACCTGTAGAAAGTGGTGCATAAATATATGGAAATTTCTCCTTTTTCCTACTTAGGAATGCAGTTGTCTTTCTGTAGATGAAAACCTATCTAGGCTATTAATTGTGGTAGAACTTAAACTTCTCATATGACCCTAGTCAAATGAAAGCTATCACACCTTAATTTTTGCAGGTGCTGTGACTTTGTGTTTAAATATGTTAGTTCGCCATTGCACAAAAGCTGCCTTTGGTACCTGTTTCTGAGGAAAACACTGACATTATGTTAACAACCTGGCAGGTTTTGTTGGACAGTGTAGGGGTGTGTGAGTGAATCACTACATTGTCATGAGTTGGTAGCATATCAAATAATAAAATAAACACTGGCTGGAGGGATCTGTGGGTTCAGATATGCTGACATGAGTTATAGGAGACCTCATTCCTTGACCTGATTTGTGGTTTTGCTTTTCTCTATAAAACAGAGCTGCAGTGAAGCTGTGGCTTTGTTACCAGCACACAGTCTTGACAAATAATGGGTTTATATAATGTGAGAGCTGTGGTTGTGTTTCCTTAGGTCTCTTTGCTGTGGTTGGTTATGCAACCTGCAGTGCCTCAAAGTCCTGCTGTTGGGCTCTCACTCATCCCTGCTTTGGTAGCCTTTCTCTTGTGTTTCACCTCTTTGTCATACCTCATACAACTTAGCCTCTTGAAGTTTTCTCTTTCAATTTTTACTCTTCGCTGCCTTTCTTAGCAAGCTTTTTTCCTTATTATTGTTTCCTGTGTATTGTATTTTTAAAAATTCTACATCCTCTTGCAAAGGAAAGGCTTTTCCATTTAAATCTTGCTCTGAAATCTCAGCACAAAGCTCAGAGTCAGTCTGTGACCTGTGCTTTGCATGAGTCACCCTTGCTGCAGGGGTTTGACTGGAGGGAGCCAAATCTCTAAAATGGTAAATGTGCAGGGTTGCTCTGGCCATCACAGATCAAGCTGTCAGGCCTCCCTCCTGTGCCATCTCCAGGGAAAAGGCTACAGCTGGAACATGACTGGCAGTTGAGTGGATGATACACAAGGCAGACTAAACTGTAGAAAAGCTTTATCAGCTGTGGATCTCTTGTTAAGATAATAATACATTATTTTTCTCCATGACCTAAGTAGATGTGCTTAGAAAAATGACACCCTACCATCAGCAGTTCTTCCTGTTCCTGCAGTAATGCCTATTCCATGTTTATCCCCATTTTCATTCTCATCTGCTTTACATCCCCATGAACAAAGGTGTTGCTGAATATTTAAGAAGAGGATCAGAGGTCTAACATCTAATATCCCCTCTGGCCATGGCATTGACTTGGACTGCAGGTTTTTTAAATTATTGACAGTAAGAGTGGAACTTGGTCAAAATTAAAAAACTTGTGTGTTCAAGTATTTTTGAAAAATAAATCTGGTGACCCATGGGACAGTAAATGGGTATCATGGGTTGCCTTTAAGCTTAGTGTAATATACACTTAGCAACTCTAAGGTGCATTTGCTATATTTCAGCTTGTAATTCTGCTCTTTAGTACATTTTTAGTGTAAAAGAAGCCTTGCTGTGCTGTTTTGCCTGTGTCCCAGCTACATTTCTTAACATGCTGCAGGTTTGGACATGCACTGCCGATTAACAGAGCCTCTTGGAATGAGAATAGCAGAGTTTCCTTTGAATCCTATGTTTGCAAAGATGCTTCTGGAATCAGGTGGGTGGAAAAAGATCAGTTTCTTCATAGTCATGTAGTTGTAATGCATGGCTAGACATTTGCTAAACTCAAACCATACTTCATCTTGGTGTGGTCTGCACGGAAAAGAATTGGTTAAAATCCCTATTAATAATTAGTCTAAGACATTTCACAGTCTAATAAGTCTAACATTTGCTTCTTAAGTTTTCCACTGAAAACATTAACTCTTATATGAAAAAATACAGGAGTTTATATATTTTTGTTTTAAATACTATCAAAACATATTCAGCTTCTTTTTCATTTTATTCTCTGTGGGGGTAAGTTGAATGGAAGATTTCCATTATTGAATTTCTTCATTTACTCTTCAGGAAATTTTGGCTGCTCCCAAGAGATTTTGACAATTGCTGCCATGATGCAGATTCAAAACATCTTTGTGATCCCTCCGAATCAAAAGAACCAAGCTGTAAGTTCAGTTGTGTCTCCTTTTCTGTTTGTTGGTTCCACATTTCTGGACTTTTGGCAAGTATTTTACTGGTGTCTATTACAGACTGCAACTTTGTGTGAAAATAAAATAAGGTCTGGAATTGAATCTGGACTTGTTTGTTGTAGGTAAGAGAAGAAACCGAATAACAGAGGAACCTTGGAGTCTTTTAGTAGTGCTAAAATCTTCCTTCTGAGGTCCAGGAACATGAAAGGTTATAAGCCAATATTGGTCAGTGGAAGGGTTTGCAAAAAAAGTCCCCCAAAACCTTCCCACACACCACTTCCTTTTGACATGAACAAAACAGGAAGGATATAGCAAATTCTTAATAGCCTAATTTTAATGAATGGAGATTCTTGATCTGTTCATTTTTCCAATTTCAGTTTTAGAAGTATTCCTGAGTTTAGGGGGCTAGGAAAGTATTGCTGTTGCCCAGAGGAGCTGCCCCAGATGGTAAGAGTTTCAGTCCCCAGGAAATACAGAGCTGAAGGGAACTGGGCATGTCAGACATGATTTCAGCAAAAATCAGTCTGCCTATAAAATGGTATTTCTTGTTCTGCAGGCCAGGCAACACAGAAAGTTTGCTGTGGAGGAAGGTGATCATCTGACTATGCTGAATGTTTATGAAGCCTTTGTCAAAGTAAGTCAGTTTAAGTGGATATGGATTTGCAGGAATGGGAAGAACCTGAGGTTCTCACTTCTGAATCTGGAAGTTCTGGATACAAAAAGTCCTCAAAGCTGAGGACTTACCAAGCCTATCAAGTGATAAGTCTACAGTAAAAGACTCTCTGGTCACCATTTGCCACAGATCTTCCACAGTTCCTCTGAGCAGGGAATGAAAGAGAATTTTGTTGGGGTACAGCGTGGAAATCTTATGGGTAGACAGCTGTGCTTTCAGGGAGACAGGGATTTGGTCTTGGGGCTTGGGGAAAACAAGTGTCCAAATTTCCAATGAAATTAATATTTTTCCCATGTTTTACTGATGATAATCTGCATTTAAATCTAGCAGTCTTTTTTCTGGTGTTAAATTAACTCATTGATCATCATACCCTGAGGTCTAACACCAACCTTAGTACTGCTCTGTAAGCTGAGGTTTATTTAATGGTTTTGAAGTTGCTATACCTATTTGGGAGAAGTATATTTTGCTGGTATAAGTCATTTCTGTAGTAAAATGCTTGCAGCAGTGCTGAGTTGAAGCAGTAGTGTTCAAACATGACTTTTTTTCCCCAGCCACAAAGCAGCCAGGCAGGCACCAACTGAAATGTTGCTCTTCACATTTTGCATCTGTGTTAATTCTCTTAGAAACAGTCAGATGCAAAGGCTCTTGGAGGGAGTGCTGGTTTTTGGAGAAACAGCTCTTTGCAGACAGAAGACCAATGAAAACAGCACTGAAAAGGTTGTTTACAATTTGAGGTTGAAAACAGATGAGTTTATGATCTGAGAGAATTAAATGGAATGACTGATGCTCTTCTCTTTCACCACATATGAAGAAATGAAGCACATCTGTTTGAAAATACCCCATAGCATTTGATCTGCTGCTCTTTACAAGTTGTTTGAGACTTGTTTTTTAGTTACTAGTGCAACATACCCTTGTTAGTTGCTCTGTAAATAGGTAATTTTCAGGGAAAACCACAACAAATGTGTTGCAGGAGACCAGAATTAAAACAGATCAAGGCTATCCAAAAGAGGTTGGATTTGCTTTGCTGATTGTATCTCATTGAGATTTTTTTCTGTTCTCACTGTACAGCACAGCAAGAGCTCCCAGTGGTGTCAGGAGCACTTTCTGAACTACAAAGGGCTTGTGAGAGCTTCTGTTGTAAGAGAGCAGCTGAAAAAACTTCTCGTCCGCTTTAAAGTGCCAAAGAAGTCCAGTGAAGGTGATTTTTTTTTAAGCTCTTGTCCAATACATAGTGAAGGTAGTTTCCAAACTGTCAGTCTGCTCCCTGCTTTTCTTGTAACCTTTGGAGTATTTTTATCCTGGCCTCAAAATAATGTTAATTTAGACCAGATATTTTTCCTAAAAATGGCTGCAGATTAGTACTTTAGCCTATTTGTACAATTACATTTTAGTCCAGTCTTCATTAGTTGAGATTTCCAGCAAAAGTTTAAACCAGTGATTATCTATTTAGTGGACAGATTTTCCAAAAGACTCATAACTAGGTCATCCTGTTCTCTCTTTGTCTTTTCAAAAAGGCCATTTTTGTTCAAAATGCTGTTCAGTCTTTGGGATGTGATTTCCAGCTGTGTTGTGTGTGCAGAGGTGCCAGGACTGGTTCTTAGCACTTGTCTCTACCTGCTCTGAAAAATCAGCCTTCAATGCTCAGCTGTCACACTGGGCTGCTTTAGGGACTGTGAAACTCTTCATGGAGACACAGGCGGCAACATTTATTTTTTAGGCAGCAATTTTTGCTTTGCTGTGAAATTGAAGTCAAAAGGAATTGCAGGGTTTGTCTGTTCTCCTGCCTTTGCTGTCAAAGCCTGATGCGCTCTGGAAAGTTGTTTGAGATGATTAAGTGGTATTTTAGGAATTTTTGCCTTTCCATTGACTCATCTTACAGAAAAATTCTTCTTTCCAGGTGATCCAGATCCTGTTTTGAGGTGCATAGTTTCTGGGTTCTTTGCTAATGCAGCTAAATTCCACTCCACAGGAGCTTACAGGTGACTATATACAGTTCCACTACAACTGGTGCTTGGTTGGAAAGCTCCCCTATGAATAAATCTGAATTGAATCAACAAGCAGATGTTTCTCCTAATTTGCAATTAGGAACATGTGGCAATCAGTGCACTAAATATTTGAAGTTCTGTATTTGGAAACTGCCTCAGTGTTTATTATCTCTTCTCCTTGGCAAATATAACTAAAATTATTAATAGTGGGAAGCTGCTACTAGTAGTCATTAGATTGCTTTAAGTTAAGCAAGTACAATTGTAGTGCAGTAGTGTTGTAGCACTCTCAGAGCACTGAGTAAAAGCCTGAAATTCTACTTTTTCATTTAATGTAGATAAAACTCTTTTAGGACATCAAATTATTGATTGTTCCTTTTACCAACATTTAAGCCCGGTTTCATCTGTTCATTTAATGGAGATGTTATTAATTTACTTCAGCCCTTTCATTCTTGCTTTTATTAAACATTCATACTGGGGCAGGAGGGAACCAAATGTTAAGCAATAAAGAGAGGCACAATCTGAAATAGTATCTTGCTTTCAAGGACTATCCGTGATGACCACGAGCTTCATATCCACCCCAGCTCAGTGCTGTATGCAGAGAAGCCTCCACGCTGGTAAGTTAGAGCTGCTTTCTCTTCTTTGGGGATTTTTGAGGGATTTGCAGCATCCAAATTGAGTTGGTTCTCTCCATCAGTGGAGGAATAGATGTAGAAGGTCATAGTTCCCACAGGGAGAATCCAAGTGGTGTTTCCTTTGCAACATTTTTTTGTGAGTATCCAAATAAATAAGGGGAGTAGAGTGATGTTTGACTGTCAAAGAAACCTGCAGAGGATGGAAAGCAGAGCCAGGTGACCCTGTTTAGTGGGCATCACATCTTTATCACATCTTGCACTGCAGATTGTTCTCCAAGTCGTCTCTGTACCTAAACAGAGCTAGGGTTAATTTACTTTTATTAAGCCTATTAAGGAAATATCCTGTCAAACAGGTGCTGCAGAAATGGTAAATGGATTGCAGGGAAAGGGCTTACACATAAAATCATGATGTGAAAAGTTATGGCTGTCCAGCAGATTGAGGAAAGAACTGGCTGTGCTTCCCATTAGCTGGAATATGACCATTCCATTTGCAGGTCAAAGATCCTCAGATAACAAACAGAAATGTGTGTGGAACTCTCAGGTCAGCATCATCAGCCTGAAGTATTTGGACTTCCATCCTGCACTGCCTGCTGTTGAGACTTAGAAGGATAAGCTTGGCCTGGTGTCATGGCATCCTGTCACATAGGAGTTAACTTAGTCAGCAACCTAAATTTTAGTGCTGCTGCAGCCTGGGCAACCATCCTCTGTTGAGGGCTTCAGTTCTCTCTCTGCTAAAAGTGTATAGGAAATGTGTTTTCATTCTGGTTTGTTTTCCTCTGATTTATTTTTAGCTGTGTTAGTTGCCGTGTGTCAGGATGCATTTGGCAAAGAGAATTTTGGACTCTTTCCTTTTTGCTTTTGAGAGCTAAATACCAATTAATGAGAAACCACAAACCTCAGGTGTTTGCAGCTCTGCTGTGTGTAGAAGGCAGATGGTGACTGAAGGATTTGGTAGCTGCCCCTTCAGTGCAAGGGTTTGTATTTCCTTGGGGAAAAAGACCTTACCTTCTGACCTCAGAAATAGATTGTCCATGCTGGCATCCTGACTGTGCTGGCAGTGGGGATGAGTCCACATGGTTGGATGTTCCTAAATCTCTTCCCAGGAGATGTTCTGGCAGGAGTTAAAGCTGATTTCTTCCTCTGATGCTTATCTCACCTGTCTGCAGACTGGCGCCAGGGATAGTCATGCTGGGGTTTGTGCCCTCCTTGTTGTGGGTGCAGGGTTTGGGTGCTTTGGACATTTTCCCTTATGATATCACAGAGTAATTCATATTCTGTCTTCCAAAGCATCAGTTGTGAGTTCCCTTTGACCCTATTATAAGAAACATTCTTTCATGTATACCTTGCACCCATATGGAGTGGTAGTATGTGAGGTTGTTTTCATGGCAATCTAAGGATTTTCTTAACGTGGACAATTCTGACCAAGCAGAGAGAAAGAGGCAAGAGGCTGGATTACAGCTTAAGGACTCTCTTGTCACTCTGTAAGTGCCACCTCTGGCAGCATGTATGTGAAACTGTCTAAATATGTGTTAATCAGCTCTCCCTCATTGCTTGACAGCAAACAGTATTCATTTTTGTCTCCTTTCTCCCAGGGTAGTCTACAATGAAGTCATACAGACTGCTAAATACTACATGAGAGATGTGACAGCTGTTGAATCCTCCTGGCTGTTGGAGCTGGCACCTCACTTCTACCAGCAAGGAACGGTACGGAATCGGCATAAAGGCCAAACGGTACCATTGCTGCAGAGCAGCTCTCTGTCTGAACTTTCTGAGGGTTTCTGTTTTGCTGTGCTCTAATGGGACAGAAATTAAGTTGGCTCTGGTCATTGTAGTGGTTTTAATATAAAGGAAGAGGTTAATAAGTTGATGCATGAAATGGTTTTCGCTATGATCCAGCCAATGGAGCTCAGAGTTACAAAATGAGATCCATTTGCTGGTAAAGATACATTTGCTGTCATATCACTTTGGGAAGTGAAGCCTTCAGCCATTCTGCACTTCAGTACAGGCCCTTGGTAGCACTTCCCTGAGCAGCACTCTAGGTAGGCAGTGGTCACACTTT
Source organism: Hypocryptadius cinnamomeus (assembly GCA_013400635.1). Taxonomy (NCBI): domain Eukaryota; kingdom Metazoa; phylum Chordata; class Aves; order Passeriformes; family Zosteropidae; genus Hypocryptadius; species Hypocryptadius cinnamomeus. Next base: position 28,039 of record VYZP01062057.1, on the reverse strand, counting down.
GCATAATGATTTTAGGAGAGCCTTTGCATGCTTTGCAAATGTTTGTGAAAATCCTGAGCCTTTTTTTTTGAGCATTAATTATGTTTACTGCAGAAAAATTAGTTCTGATCTGTTCAAATGTGAAATAGCAAAGAACAGCTGCTGTTTGTGCAGAGCTCTATTGCAAATTGCTGGGTGTGATACACATACTTACAAATAAAAGGTATCTTTTAGTAGTTGTCACCAACCTCTATTGACTGTCCCATGTGAATCTGCCAATCCAGACTTATTCACTGGTCATTCTGAGAACTGAATTGGTATTAAATATTATCTAAATGTTAGTTCAGCTGGAACTGTTGGTACCACATAGCCTATAAATACTGTACAGATTACCAAATTGATCTTGTATTTGAATTTCTCATGGGACATGAATATCTACTGAGCTTTATATTTTAAATTAATGAAATATTTCCAAAATCTGAGTGAAAAAATGCATTTGCATATCAGACCTATGAAAAAGGTGGTCTGTTTCTAATTTATACATCTGCTTCACTATTTGACTTGGAGAATCTGATGTTTGTTTTCTTCACTTCCTTGGGATTTTGTCAAAATGGAGAATCCTGTGGTGCAGGGAGCACCTTAGGACACCTCTGTCTTACAGTTCCCAACAGTTTGGCATCTGTTCATGTGATTGACTCGAGAGAGGGGTTTTTTAATGTTCATCTTGGGTAATTAATCTCAATTATCCAGACAATTCCCATCTATAAATGGACTTACTAAGTAGCTGAATATTTTCTGCCTTTTTCCTATAAGACATTTGACAAAGGCAGTGATGACCCCTGTGGGGCAGAGCCTTCAGCTGCTGGGAGATGATCTGCAGACATGGTGTGAAAAGGAGCTGAGCCCATGTTGTATCAAATCTGTTCCTGCAATAATTAGTCCTTTGACTCACATATTTACAGTTGTCACATAATTTACATTTAGCACCCCACACCCACACAAAATCCTGTTGTGACCTCTTCATGGGCTGAAGTTTGGGGTGAGGTTTTCCTTTAGGTAGGTGGTAGCAAAGAGGACTTGTCTTGAATGGGGAACATGCTTTTCAGGGTAGTGCTACTACTGCTGTAGATATTCTAGGAAAGTACATCAAAACCCATTTTTTACCAAGTCTTTTACCTTTTGATCAGGTGAAGTCAGTTTGCAGTATGATCTAATCATTGCTTTCATCCTAAAATAAATGGTAGCTCTCAAGGATGGTGCTGGTTTTGAGGAAAATTCTCTCTTCCAGCCTGGTCAGTTATCCATATCAGCCAAAAGTCTTGGGTGTCCTTACGAAATGTTTGAAAATTAGAAATATTTCTCTTGTGTAAAATTTTGAGTCATACATGTGAAATTTGAATAAGTGAACTGTTGCAAATCACACAGGTTTATGTTAATTTATAGATACTCAGACCCTTTTTCTACTGAAGGATACATCTTTATGCTAGGAAGAAAAGGTTTTATTCCTTTATCAAGTTAAAAGCAAATTACCACTGAATAGGACTATGTTAAAAAATATTGCTCTACAGCTTGATCTTGGTCAGTTATTTCTCATTCCAAGTTTTGCAGAACTCTTTTCATATTTCCTTCCACGTTTGTAGGTCTTTAAGGGCACAGAGGTTCCAAAGATCCAGTGCAACTTCAGGATTAATACAGTTGTTAAAATCTTGTCCTTCACATACATTCTCCAGGTGTTTTTTGCAGATGTATTGTTGGGAGCACATCTTTCTGTGCATTTTTACACCTGGAAAATTGCTTCCAGTGGGAAATTGTTCCTATGCTTGCAGCTAGTACAGAAGAACTAGGAGTTATTTTATTACAAGCCAGAATATAATTTTGGGGTACATGTGGGTTTTTATTTAATGGGTTTATTTTAGTTATGTCAGTAACAAGCAGAGCTTGGATAGGTGTGGATATTTGTGTTATAATTTATTAAAACTGTAGTTAAGGATAGAAAGCATTGTAGTTGATTTTTTTCCTAATTTTGGTGTATCTGCTAAGCAGACTTTTTGTTCTTTTCTTTTCTTGCAGCATCTTTCCTTGAAAGCAAAAAGGGCTAAAGTAGATGACCACTGACACGACTTCAGTTGTTGTGACATCAGAAGCAGAACCTACCAGTGATTTCAAGCTGGCTGCAGTCCATTCAGCAGTCAGTTCATTAGCAATTTTGATCTTCCATCAACCTAAATGTTTAAATGCCTGCCAGGATCTGTAGGGGTTTATGCATGACCAGTACATTGTAAACCTAGAGCTTGCATTGTGGACATTTTAATCTTTGCCTACTTGACCTCTCTTGTTAATCTGGGCATGTTGCTCCTTTTAAATAGGTAGAAAAACAACTTAAAAAGTAAGAGGACATACAGGACCACAAAAAACCTGAAACCTTCAAGAAAGAAACAGATTTCCTGGAGTGGTACTGCCTTATGAGCGTGGGGAGTAGGGTACCCTGCCTCCTGTCACCCAGAGCACTGTGACTTACACCGGCCAAACTGAGCCTGGCTCCTGCCAGCAGGAGCTCAGGACAATCAACTACCCCTTGAAATGCAAGGTGCTGCCATGGAAACATGGATTTCCTGTTGGACCATCCCAAACTGGTGCAGCTTGTGCTCCCAAGCAGTAAAAGTGTCCTGCCTGAGGCTGAGCTGGCCCGGCTCACTGTGCTGAGCAGTCCCTGGGGACTGAAATGTCTGGGTTCTGCTCATGGGAGTTGCTGTTTGGGGAGGGGGAGAAAGAGCAGCTCAGTGTTTTTAAGATGGATTAATTTTCTGCTCAATCAGGGGACTAAAGATGTATGTTCACAATCAATCAAGTTCACAGACAGGGCTTTACTTTTCTTTTTTATCCTATGAGACAAAAAGTGATAACCTTCCACTGGTTGGAAATACCAGTAAATTTCATTGGGGAATATCATGGAACTCTGGTTTTTAGCCTCTGTTGATCAGCAAAGAAGGAAATGTTCTATATTTTCCTATAAGGAACACAGTCCTTTATATTTCTTTTATTACAAATCTGTTCTTTGCTGCTTGGGACTCATTTTCCTCTGTTACTGAGGAGAAGGATGCTCTGAACAGTTGCTGCTTTAATTGGGATTCCATGGCTACTTTTCAGTAAGGAATTATGCTTGTTTGTGTTTTAACAAGACAGCTTGGATACATGTATTTATTTATTTCCATTTTCCATTTTTACCTATTGATATTTATTTTAGAAAGACATCACTTGAAAATTTTATTTTTGTAATTCAACTGATTTGATGAATGTGTTTTTCGGCTTATTAACTTTTATTTTCTTCTTAAAAAAAATGTAAATAGGCAAAAATTTCTACATAGAACAAATGCCTTCCTCATCACAGGACTGCCTTGAAAACTTTCTTGAGAGCTTCTTTACCTTGTCCCTTCCAAATACCTGCAGAGAGAACACATTGTGCCACGTGCACCGTGTAGGCTCCTCAGTGTGTCCATCCTGACTGCCAGCACAAACACATGTACCAGTCTCCAGGAATGGCACCAGCAGCATGAAAACTGTGTCACCTTCCTCCTTGTTGTCCCTGTGCCCCTCACCTTTGTATCACTCTTAGACTGGAAGCTCCTCGGGGCAGGGACTGTCTCCTAGCCAGAGCTGAGAGCAGTGTTGGAACTCACTAAAAAGATTTAATTTGCAGGTTTTTTTCTCTTAAAGGATCGGAGGAAGAACTGAATATGAAGACTTGTCAGTTGTCTGTGTTTCTCTGTCCTCTGGAAGTATTCTTAAGAAAAATAAAACTGTTGAATTGAGGAAGCTTGGGAATGCATCACTTGGGCCTGAGCAGGGGGTGCTGGGTGGATGTGTTGGGCTGGGCTGGCAGAGGGTGGCCACTGCATTTGCCAGCTCTGAGAATTTTGGGTGGCTCTGGAGAGCTGTCTTGTCCAGATGTTCTTTTACCTGGCAGCACAGCTGCACGATTTCCTCTAGGAATGATTGTGATTCCTGTTGAGGGAATGTGCAAACTTTGTCACACACTGCAAACCATTGTAGTTATGTAATAATGAGTGCAGTAGATCTTTATAAATAACCAAACAAAAAATTGAGACTTTTTAGCAGTTTTACCAACTATTGAGTTATCACCACACCCAGAAGAGGCAGACCCTCCACTAGAGATGCAGGCTAAGAACAAGCGTTATTAGGATCCAGACTGAGGTCACCTTTAGAGAGAAAACACTGCTGGCGTCAGAGATGTGGGCCCTTGGAAGGTGTTGGAAGACAGAAACCTTAAAAAACCCTGAAAATATCTTTATTCTGTAAAGCTTAGGCCACCAGCTCCCTGCTAGATTAGTACAGAGCATTCTGCTTTAACTAGCTTTGTGTAAGGAGGTGGCTCACTGCCTTGGTGGTGGCTCTTTGCTGCAGTAACAGGCTCTTGTGGGGAAGGTTGGAGTCATTTGAAGATGGTAGTCAGAAGTTTAGGAAACATTTAAGGATTTGAACCCTGGTTTTTAGAGAATGAGGTTAAAATATCAGTCTGTTGAATCAAAATATTGCTTGGAATATAAGTCATTCCATTGCTGGCAAGGAGTCAGATTTTTTTAAAAAGTAAATTTACTACCCATTGACATCAAATGATTGTGGGGTAAAAAAAGGTGAACTCCTCAAGCACCTTAGAAAGTGCTGTCAGGTGTTTCTACTCAGGACTTCAGTATTGTCAGCTGTAGAAGAAAATCAAGTTAAACTGGAATAAAGATTCAGCCAAGAAAATATTAATTGAAATATGTTTCCCATCTTGTGGAGTAAAAGTAATTCTGATAAACTAATGGGAAAACGGTCACAACTCTTTCTGGTTAATCTGAGGAGACAATTAAAAGTTGGGAGCCTTGGTTGCAGGGAAGCAGAGGGCCTTTCAGAACCCCTTCTTTTGGGAGCATTAGTGTCATGGATAACTGTGTTCATCCCAGGATTATGGTAATTGTCACTGGGCTCAGGCAATTTTACTGAAAACAGCTTGGAAACAGGTTTATTACTCTAAATTCATAACGTTCATCTCTATCAAGTGATCACACAATCAACAATTGGCAAAGAAAGTTGACACCCCGACTCAGCATTTAGAGTAAGTGACTTTGCTGGAGCTTGTAATGAAAAAGTTGCAAGATGAACGTTAAGTAGCTTGTGGAAAAACTGTTCTTATATCCAGTTTTTGGCTGCATTTTGAGAAAAGTGCCAGTAGATGGCAGGCATCGGTTTCAAAAAGTATCTTGGGGAAAATGAACCCCCCAATTGTTCAAAAGTTTCCCTTATTCTTCAGTTTTAACATTTAATTAATTTAATGGTAAGTGGGATGAGAAAGGGTAAAGGACAAATCTGTCGGTGGCTGTGGGATAAAAGCAGTATTTGAGGTGCAGAGATTGGTGAAAAACCCAGGGGGCTGAATGTCCTGCTGGTTTAAAAGGAAACAAACAAAATGCCCTAAAAAACCCCCAAAATTCCCAGCCAAGACGTTCTGTAGTGGTTCTTTCACTTACACCCTGAGTCATAGAAAATGGCAGCTTGTCCACACTTCATATTCACTACAAAAGAATATTTGAGCTCTGTTGGATTCTAGCCACTATTGTAATAAACAAAATTTACAGTTTAGTGCAAAAAAACCCAAAAACCCCAAACCAAACTAAAAAATCCCCCTGTTCTCTTTGTGGCAGCATGGCAGATGTGATTTGTCTCAGAGGATGCAGGAGTATCTTCCTGCTCCATTCCAAAATTGGCTTTGTGGGCTGTGGATGTGCAAGGCTGGGAGATGCAGGGGTTGAATTTGGCTGTGTTGCCAATTATGAGCAATCAAAAACCTCCTAGAAAAAAAAAAATCCCTCTTTTCTCCTTTCTAGAATAGTAGCTAGAATTTAAAATAACTAAATGCATTTATCTTGTCTTTTGGATTTATTTGAACTGTCCCTTACAGTTCCTGGAGTCCACAGAGCATCAGGAGCACCAGTCCAGGAAATTCCTGCTGCTGAGCTCACGGTGGGATCAGGAGCTGGCTGCAGCTGCACATCCCCCCCTTGCTGCTTCCTTGCTCTCCCAGGTCCAAGATTTCTCCCTGTGCTCTCCTCCCAGGCTGGGTGCTGCAGGCAGAGGCACAAGGGGAGAAAAGCAGAGGCAGAAGCAGTCAGAGGAGGATGTTTCCTGTCCTTGGGGTGTTTCTGACCTCCTCCCACATATGCCTGGAAGTGGGTGGGGGTCCCTGCAGTGAGTCCTGCTTTGCTTGTGCAGCCTCTGCCTGCAAGACTCCCTTCAAGGTCTCCCACCTGAGCAGGGATCAGCCACCAGATCCTGGTAGACTTTCCATCCTGTACTGCTTGGAAAAGTCAAAATTTACAGGAGAGAGAGCAGGACAGAGAGCAGCAAATCACAAAAGCTTCTTGGCTTCCCCCAGCCAAGACATGGATTGTTTATTGCAGATGCCTGTTGGCAGAGAGAGGACCCTGTCAGACAGGGGATGTTTTGATGTCAGGAAACATCTTCCATGAGCCAGGTTTTATGGAACTCCTGCTGCTTCTCCCTTCGGTGTCTGGGGAGGTACCAGGGTTTCATAAGCTGTGCAAAGACCCTGCTGCAGCCAGGGCAGGGAAGGGACTCTGCTGGGACCTGGAAGAGCCAGGATCATGTTCAGTCCTGCCACAGGGAGCAGGATCTGCCTGGCCCTGCTGTGCTGGCACAGGCTGGGGCAGGGCTGGTGGGAGGCATCCATCACAGAGGCAGCTCTGGGTGTAAATCCAGGCTGGGGCAATGTGAAATAGTGATGGCCATTAGGAGCTGTCAGAGCAGCCAGGACAGCAGGAAGGCTCTTTGCAGCTCCCTGGGGATGCTGGGCAGCCTGGCACATGGAGGGGGGTTGTGTCAGAACTGCAGCACTGTTGAACAAGTCTTGGCTTACTCAAAATCTGTCTTTTTGAAAATTGCAGCTGCTGCTGATTTAACCCTTTGCATCTCACAGGTGGGAAAGCACCATGGTGAGGGATCCATCAGAGAAGCCTTGAAGCCTCTTGGTTTAGCTAGAGAAGCAGAAAGTGATTCCCCCTGCAGCTGTGTGCAGGGGACCTGCTGCACTGGGGTGTTTCCAGAGGAGGTCATTCCTGGCTCTGGTACAAACTCAGAGCTTGTCTGGCTGAGCACCATCATGGCAGGGAGTCAGTGCAGGGTTTGGACACATGATCTGCCTGGCAGGGCTCACCATGGAGAGAAGGAGACAGTTCTGGTGGGTGGGTGTGTGTGGGTGTGTGTGTGTGTGTGTGTGTGTGCTTCTTGTTGGCAGCAGGGCACATCTCTCTTGCTGTGCAGAGAGGAGCCAGGCTGTCACTGCCCCTTTGTCTGGCCAAGGGTCCCCACATGGTGATGCTTGTAAGGTGTCCACATCTCCTGATTTTCCAAGCAGCTGTCAAGACTCATTTTATGTTCTGTTCCTCATCCTGTCCCCAAAATATATGTGGAAAAGGCTAATTTTCAGTGAATTCTATAAATGGCAAATGGCCCCATTGAAACCTCATGACCCCCTGCTCAGAATGTCCCCACTGGTGCCATGTTGGGGGCAGGATTTGCAGCAGGGGAGCAGTGTGAAACCCACTCTGTGCAGGCTACTCTGTGGGTGTTTGTGCCCTTGGTGTCCACATTGTTGTACCTTGCAATTTCAGCCCCATTTGAAGGTCTCATGTACCACAAGGAAGGCTTGTGAAGATGAGTGAGGAGATCCAAGTGGGAAGCACTGATCATTGAACAGGGAATGAAGGCAGCAGGGGCTGGTACACGTTGGTAAGAGCAGCTGCTGCTCTGGATCTGCTCCATGTCCTCCTGCTGCTCTGCATCCAAAAGCTTTTCACAGACACCCCCTAACTCTTGTCCCTTTGTCACAAAGTCCTCTTGAGTCTGTTTAAGGGTTGTCTTGTGGGAGTGAGGAGTGGAATACAGAGGGAAGATGTACTGTAGAAGGAAATCTCAGGGACTGGGGAGGCTGAAATATGTGGGAACCCACTACTCAGTCATTTGAGTGAAGTTCCCATTAGGGTTTGGAAACTTTCCAGGAGCCCTTGTACCTAAGCAAGCAATAACTTCTGGCAAGACAGGAGTTTTAGGCTTTGCCAGAATTCCTGCATCAGCTGCAGTGAGAGGAGAGTGGAGCTGAGCCTGACAGAGCTTTGCCTGGGGCACAGCCATGGAGGCAGGCGCAGTGCCTGTCACCATCACAGCTCTTTCCCAGCTAGGTTCTCCAGGGAAAAACACCTTCAAGGACTCCAGAGGCACTGCCCACCACTTTGGAGCAGGCTACTTGGTGTATTTTTACCAAAGTTGGTAGATAAACATTGACTATTCTCCTCCTCCCTCCAGAATTTTACTCTGGAATCACTTTTTGGTTGGAAACAAGGAACTGGAACATGTGAATTTTGCTGTTGACTTTGTCTCTCTCTGGGTAAATCCACTTGTAGTTCATTTTACTGAAGTGTAAATATGGGTGAAATTTTATCTCCCACAGCAGTAGGAGACTGCAGTGTCTGTCAGATTTATTGACACCCACAAACTTGATGCTTTCTGGAAGGCAAAAATGCTTTTGGCAAGTGGGTTTGCATGTTTGGAATTTTGTCGCCAAAACCGGCTGAGACGGTTTGAGAGAAAACTCTTCTTTCTAAAGCTGGAAGGAGCAGATTGCTGACATCTGATATTTCTCAGTGCTGACTGATCTTTAAATGCTGTGCTTGATTTCAGTTGCACTTTTTTCCTCACTTCACTCTCTCTGGCTGAGTGGCAGAAAGCATTTTGCCACATCCCTCTCCTCGCTGTGCTTTCCCACTGCAGAAAGATGCAGATCTGCAAAGGAAGCTTTTTCCCCGCTTCCTCTCTGTTAAAAAACTGTGAAAGAAGCAGGGTGAAACTTCAAAACATGGATAAAGGGTCAGGATCTTCCTTGGAGAAAAAGATCAAAAATGTTTTTAATGAAAGTTTTCAGTGAAAAAACCACAAATTAAGATTATGGCACTGTCTGCCACTGCCCAGCTGTTGAGGTGTGGCTCCCCAAGCTGTGCTTTGCACACACACATACAGCCACAGCAGTCCAACTCACTAGGCCTTTGCAGTGAAATGAAAATGTCCTTCTAGAGACTTCCAGCATCTCTCATTTGCCTCTGCAGGCTGGAGTTGTTTTGGCTGAAGGGTTGGTGTGGCACAGCCAAGGTGGGAAGCATTGAGAAAGCTGCAGTCAGCAGGCTGCTGTTAAAATCTTGGTGCTTACGTGGGCAGATGATATGGAGCTCCTCATGAGCAACACGGGGCAAACACAACATGAAAAATGCCAAGTGAATCAAAATTAATCATTATGAGCAGCTTTTCCAGGCAGTGTCTTGTCTGTGCAGCCAGGATGGTTCAGTGGTTTGGAAGCTCTTTTAACATCTTCAAAGATAAATCCCTCATCACTGTAGAGTAAACTTGCATTAGTTATTTACAGCTACCTGCATGAAAGGGCTCAGGGTGTGAGTCAGGAGCTGTGAGGGCTGACTTTGGGGTGTCTGGCTCCTGCAGTGGACACCACAGCCTTGTGTGGGTGTCTGATGCTCCATGCAGTGCAGAGGGACTGCTGATGCCAAAGGATAAGGTGCACCCAGTTTGCTAACTGAGATACCTGAGATAGCCAGGGAAAAGTGCGTTTGAGGCGGTAGTGCCAGAGCCAGCTCGGCTCTCTGAGGCACTGTGAAACCTCCTGTGGAACTGAGTTTCTGAAAGCTTCATCATAAAGTGATGCAGAGAGAGGCAAAGCAGTTCTAACACTGGAAGCCCAGATCTCAGACAGCAGTGAGATGCTGATGGCCAGCAGTGGTTTGGCTGTGCACGAGTTACATCCCCTTCTGAGGGAGAGGGACACAGTCCATTTCACTGGCCTTTGCTAGTGAGTGTGCAAAGAAGTGTGAGGATGGTGAGCTCCTGCACCACACTGCTGCAAAATGGTTAAAATTCCAGCTGTAGGAGGAGATAAGGGATAAATTCCTGCCCTGCATAAATTCCTGCCATGCATTCACTCAAACTATGGTGGGTCACCAGGTCCAGGAAAGGGGTCAGGGTGCAAAGAGGGGACCTGGGCACCCCCTGAGTGCAGATCAGCTCCTCCTCATAAAAGGAAACCAGCATCACAGCACCCTGGGGAAAGACTGTGGCTGCAGCTGTGCAGAAGCAGCTTCACAGAGAGCCCCAAATCCTTCTACAAGTGCTGTGGTGCATTTGGTGTGGGAGGGGTGCAGGGCAGAAGATCTGGCTGGGGGTTTGGGACACGGCAGGGGCTGGGATCAGAGCCTGGCCCCATGAGCTGGTGCAGACCAGGGGTGCCTGGCACAGGCACTGGGGGTCCATGGGGAAGGCTGGGGAGCCCGGGATGCTGCCAGCAGGGCCAGGCAGACCCGGAGGCACTCAAGTAACAAATTGAACGGTGAATATCTTAAGATGACTTTGGTTTATTGTCCAGATCAGGTCAGCGGAAAAAATATTGGGAGACTGAACAAAGAGACAGGCTGCTTTAGCAGATAAATGGACTGATCATTTTGTATTGAGGAACAATCTCTAAAACATAGTTTACTGCACAGCTGAGAGCTGAAGCATTTGCTGATGCCAAGAGCTCCTTCTCTGACCCTCGGCACGCGTGGAATTAAATGGCGCGCTGCTTTTTGATGGTTAAACTCCCCGAAGAAGACACTCCATTTGTTACCAGGGCTCTGATGAAGTAAAGTGTGGTTTATATGTACAAGGCCGGCCTTCAACTCATCTCAGAATGAATGGAGAGGTAAAATTGAATTTTACACTCCTGCTGCTATGATTAATGTGCGGGCTCTGGGAGCCGGGTGCTGGCCGCAGGAGGGCAATGCAGGCTCGCTCTGAGCAGAAGCCTCCTGCCTCCCTGGTGCTCGGGAGCCTGCAGAAATGAATAGCTGCTCCAGGAACAGACCTGTTAGCACAATAAATCCTGCTGTGTCTGTCCCAGCGCAGCGCTCCCACGTGAGGCTGCACCTGACAAAGGAATAAACCTGTTAGATGAATAAAAAAGCACGTGGACATTAAATCAGGGGCTAATGGCAGGGACTGAGAGGGCTGGGCAGGGGGTGCAGCTGCTCAGGTAAGGCTCACTGTTGGACAGGGACCTGCAGGTGGCCCTTCAGCCATGCAGCTCCATCCTCTGGGATGGCTCAGAGGAAGGCACAGGAAGACCCCAGGGGTTTGAATGGGCAGGACAGGGACAAGCTGCCCCCCAGTCATGAGTGTGTGTGTGTTGTTCTCACCCACCAGAGGAGAAAAGGAGAGGGTGAGACCTGTCCATAACTTCCTTTGGGACTGGGTGGCTGCTGCAGAAGGGAGCTGGGAGGCCAGGATCTGTGGAGCATCCTTGCACTGGTGGAGGTGATGGCAGCAGCACTCACCATTGCACTCTTGTTCCACTCCCTGGGGCTCTGCTTGTCCTGCTGGGCAGAGTGTGCTGCGTGCCTGTGGCTTCTTTCCCACAGTCCCAGTGGGGAAACAAGCCTCTGTGAAACCCTTCCCTGGTAAAGAATATTCCCTGGCAGTGTGTTCTGGCAGTCCTGCTGCTTCACTACCTGGTGGTGACCAGCTCCTCCACCTCGAGCCCCAGCTGCCTTAGTGGTGGCTGGGCTACAAATAAATTCTCCCTTCTGGTTAATTCTTGGATGTGGGAATGATCCAAGCCCACTCACTGCTCAGTGCCCCAGATTTCCTTAGCAGCATTTGAACCTGTGGTAGGATACTCAACTGTTAAAGGTGGGGTATGTTCATTGAATATATACATTTCAAAAGGTAAAAATCAGGAAAATGTTGGGCTAAGTACTGCAGAGGGCAGTTCCTATGTTAATTCAAGTAGTGGAATAGTTTCCCTGAGATTTACTGTGTTATTTGCCTAAAAATGGAGCAATTCAAGCCAATGACATACATTAAAAGTAGAACAAGGTAAGCAATTGTCTTTCACCATCTCTTCAGCCCTGAGCTCAGGACTTTGAAAGGCTGAAGATCAGAGCTGGTAACAGGGAAACGACATGGAAACCTGTTAGATCTGCTCTGCTGAAACCAATGGACTCCCACCTATGGGACTGAAAATACAACTGTGTAAATCATTGCTTCTTTTTCCTTAATAAACTGATTTTTTATATGTCAAGTATCAGGTGAAACTTATTTTGCTTTTTATTTTTCTGTTGGAATGTGAAATCAGGAGTACTAGTTTAGATCTTACGATTTTTTTTTTTTTTTAAATTCTAGATGAGTTACTTTGGTTTGCTCTTAGATATTTCTAAATTGAGGTACATTTCAAAGGTTCTCTCACTAGAAATGGTTCTCTCAGTCTCATCTTAAGATGTGAACAGTACTCTGCCCTCATCAAATGTGAAGTGCACAGGGCAGAAAGCCCAGAGTTCTGGAAATGAGGAGGAGTGGTTCTTTGTGGGTAAATTTCTCAGATGTTGGGAATGGCATGAGTTGATGCTTCTGAGGCAGCACCTTGCTAGTTTTGAAAGCAGCTCCCTGCTTCCAGAGGCGTGGCTGGAGAGGCTTCTCCACCCTGTGCCAGGTACAGTGGAATTAAACACTCCTTGCCCTAAGGAGGGCTCTGCTTCCCAGTGTTCCCCAAAACCAGCTTTGGCCTTTAAATTGGTGTCATTTAGGAGGTATTAAACAGTGCTGTTTGTTCTACTTCACTGTGCAAAAATAATTTTGTTTTTGCTTTCTGAGCTACGGAGCTGAGAGGAAAAGTTCTATTGGTGAGGGAGACAAACTTTTTATGGTAAATCTGAGCCCTCCAGCCCAGGCTGGGTGGTGTGGCTGGGGGCAGGGGGATTTCAAACATCTGCTTCAACTCAGCCCCTCTCTGAGCCCAGCCACGGGCACCCGCTGACAAACAATGAACGGCTGAAGGATAACAATGAGTCAGGTGAAAAAAGGAAATGGTTTTTTTGACAATCTGCTGTTGGGCAGGGGGGGAGGCAAAAGACCCCATAAGAATGAAAAGACTAGGAGAAAGGGGATAAGTTAACATTAAATGGGCATGTGGTGACAGGGAGGGAAATGGTGGGACAGCTGGAAATGCAGCAGGAGCCTGGAGAAAATCGATACGAGATAAGCGTTCCAGGGGTAGTGCTGTTCATCAGGTGACAGAGTTAAAGGCAGGGAGACACTAAAAGTGAGAAAATATCACTGACCCCCTGCAGTATTGATCAAACAGCTGAGACACTCAAGGCCAAAGTCACTAATAAAGTGAGACATATCAGCAAGAAGCCCATGAGAGCAGATGAGTTGGCTTCCGAAGGTCTTAAAAATAAAAATAAAACATATCTGCAAAAGTTCTTCTTAACCATCTTCTTTGTCTTGTTAAGTGCAAAGGAGACAAAGCAGCTTCGTTGGGAGGCACAGAGGAGAGGCATGAGACTCACTGTGTTATTTGAAAACTGAGTGGATTTTGTAGGGAGAGAAAAAAAGGAGCCTGTGATGCTGGGGAGGGACAGCAGCTCTGCCAGGACACCTGCAGAAGCCACCTGAGCTTTGGGTCATGGCCCTTAAATGGGTCAGTCTGGTCACCTGAGCACCTGTGGTGACACCTGTGCACATCTGCCTCAACAGCCCCGAAGCACAAGCCTGAATCAGTTCTCACAGGGAAGATCAGGTGATTTGTGCTCCTTGGTTTTCTCTAAGTGAAAGGCTGAGGGAGGCAGGTGAGGACAGGCCTCTGCCAGGACACAGGCATTTCAAATAGGAACAATAATTAAATTAACAGAAGTTTATTCCCTGCCTCCTCCCACTTGAAATGCTTGAAATTGTGCCTGGAGGATTTGATGCTCTCATTTCCTGTTTGAAATAAGCTCAGGTCAGCTTGTTGTGTTGGTGTAGGCACAACCTGCAGCTATCCTTGATCACCTCATGAACTAAAACTTGCCCCGGAGGTGGACAAGAAGATGTTTGGGCACTGCTGTGTGTTGTGAACTGTCCAAATGTTCCAACTCCAAGACACTTCAAAAAGACTTCTAATGGTGAGAGGACAGTGTGAAAGGAGAGATGTAAGTAGCTGTAAAAAGAGCAAATATGTTTAAAAGTGTTGCCTGGATAAGGCACCTGAAGAGATGAATGAGTCTGTGTGGTTGGCTACAGGGGGGATTGGAATAACTTTATTTTTGGGTCTTGATGTTGCATGTTAAATAAGAACAACCCCCCCTCTCCTCTCTTCTTGGAATTAAAGGGATCAGGAGAGTTTTTTCACCTCCCCTGCTTTTGGTGGGTGCAGTTCCTGAGTGGTTGTTCTCTGCTGGGAAATACCTAATTTAAAGGTTTGACACAGGTCCAGCTAGTCCCTTGCAGGTGTGTGGGTTTTGAGTAAACACTTCTTAGACATGTGTATCTGTGCAATGAAAAAAACAGTAAATTAGAATAGCTCCTTTTGTTTACTATTTTTATCTTCTAGCAAATTCTTTGCTGTTTCACACACTTTAGAAATAGGTGAGTTAGGAATTAAATGTTCTGCCTGACCTCTTCAATGCTGAAATTCCCTTTTATTCCAGTTCTTAGAGTGTCTAGGAAGGGCAGTGTCCCAGAACCAGTCAGAAACAACAGAGAGGGTCTGATTAGATTATTTTGCTGAGCTATTTTAGTTGTCCCAGCACTTGCACCATTATCTGTTCACATGAACTGTTATCTTGGTGCACTTTTACCTGCCTTTATTGTGGTTGAATACTGGGAAAACAGAGCTACTTGGGAAAGAAAAGGAAAAACTCCACCCTTCTGTTAGTTTTTTTATGAAAGATAACTTCCCCTGGCTTCTGTCTTTCCTCTGGCTTTTGCCCCTCTCCCTTGTGGAGCAAAGCAGGAAAGGAAGATGAAATAAATACTGGCTTGCTAAGTGAGGGTAGACGTGAGGTCCCTGCAGTGGTGATGATGCAGAGCCCTGAAAGCATTTGTGCTGTGAATAACTTCAGCTCAGGAACTGCCAGGCCCCCAGAGGAGGGATTTTTGGGGAAGAGAAGAGTCCACAAAGGAAGCTGACAGAGGAGATGGGATTTATGTTGCTCAGCT
Organism: Hypocryptadius cinnamomeus; assembly: GCA_013400635.1. Taxonomy (NCBI): domain Eukaryota; kingdom Metazoa; phylum Chordata; class Aves; order Passeriformes; family Zosteropidae; genus Hypocryptadius; species Hypocryptadius cinnamomeus. The sequence goes on along the minus strand of VYZP01062057.1, from coordinate 12,973 downwards.
GTAGGGAAGAGAGGTTAAGGATATTGCTGGATTCATCAGGTTTCTGTGATAGCACAAACAACTGCACCTTAAATTCCTGTTGGAAAACTCTAAACCCAGAAGACTGTTCTTTTTTTTTGTTTTGTTGTTGTTGTTGGGTTGTTTCTTTTTGTGTGTGTTTTGGGGTTTTTTTGTGTGTTTTTGTTTGGGTTTTGTTTGTTTGTTTGTTTTGGGTTTTTTAATTGGTAAGGTTACCATTGGAAATGTTTGCAAAATTTAACTGGGACATTGCCCATTTTATAGACAGCAAGGTCAGATCAGCCAGCAAAGAGAGATTAATTTGATTAAATCAATATGTGATTGCTAAGCCTCATAAGAAAATCTTAAATAAGAACTTTGGAGAAAAAAATCGATTACATTTGCAGGGTATAAAATGGAGCAACTTTTTATGAAATACTTTTGCAAAGGTTTAGAAAATGATTGACTTCTTCCTCTCCCTATTTCCCCACCCCTTCACGTGATAGAAAAACTAGTAACCTGTTTTGGGATTTTTCTTTTGCTGTTGGGTCTTCCAGCCTTACAAGTTTGAGCATGTAGTGGGAAAAAAAGGAAAAGCCCACTGCAGCCCTTTGCACCTCTGTCCCTTCAGAAAGGTACAATTGTGCTTCTCCTGGTGTTTTCAGATGTTTTCTTTCAACCAGATTTTGTTACCTAAGTCCAGAGCAATGATCAAGGTTTTTAAAAGCTCAGTGATTCTGGGCATGTGACTGTGGGGTGCACAGGTATTTCCTGCCCACCCTGTTGAGTTTTATATTCTACTGAGCCTGTTAATTTCATATTTTTATTTCCTAGGAAATCAGGTGAGGTGCTTGGGCAGACAGGGAATATTGTGAAGGAGATGACCCTGGAGCAGCCCAGGTGCAGGAAGGTGCTGCTGCACCGAAGATCATCACCCCCCTGCACTAGGCTTTTCTCCCAAAATACCTGAAGTTAACTTGTTCACTTTGCCAGCAGGATCCCACAGGGGTTTTGTTACATCTGCTCTTAAAACAAAGAACTTTTCCTTGCCTTTCAAGCACTCACTTTTTCATGCAGCTCAGACATCCCACTCAGCTTGTCTGCAGGTGTTGAGAGGTGCAGGTGAGGGTGTGGCTGTCCCACAGCCCCTCTGGACCTGGGCTCCATCCCATAACTGCTTTATCCGTGCCTGTGCCCCCTCCCAAAGCTGAGCCACCTCCCCCTGTGCTGCTCACATGGAGCCTTTCCCAGAGCTCCTTCCTGAGGAGCACCAGTGCCAGGTGAAGCTAGGGGACACGAGGAGCTGGGCAGTGCCACCCTGAGCAGGGGGTGATGTGGCAGCCCTGGAGTGTCTGTGGGCACAGCCAGGCCTGTGGGCATGGGCACAGCCAGCTCTTGAGGGGAAGGCACCATGCCCAGCACCACCCTCTATTTGTACTTGTCTAATTATTATTGCTCCTTGCATTTGCTTCCAATGGATGAGTAATGGAGGAGGGCTGCAGGGGAGGGATGCTGCAGGGGGATTTGTGGGATGGGGATCCCATCCTGGAGAGGAGGACACGTCCTTGCTGTGCATCCAGGGCAGCCCCAGCTGCTGGTGTGTGCTCTTTGCTTGGGTGGGGACTGTGGTGGGAATTAAGATTGTTTTCACTTCTATGTGCCAGTTATTCATGTTTTAATTTCTAAATGCTTAATTCCTAAATATTCCCCGACAAGTGTGGAAACACAAGTAATCCCTTCCTCTAGGTTGTTAGTGAAAATCAAAATGTTAGTGAAAATATTTCTTGGCCTAAAGCTAACAGGCCAAGAACACTTACAGTGTATTATAATTAAAAACCAGTTATCTTCTTATTGTAATAACATAAATGGTAACATCTGTATTGTCTCACCCTTCACATGAGACTAAAAATAGAATAAAAGTTGTTAAAACCCCTCTCAATTACCCATCTCTAAATCAGAAAAGGACATATTCTGACAACTAAGCCCACAGTTGTTCTGAAAGTGAGCCATTTCCCCGTGAGACCTGAAGAGCTGTTACAGGGCTTCTGAGATGTGATCCAAGCTGCTGTGCTCATCCTTGATAAGCAACATCTCCCAACTCTTCCAAGAGTTAGTTTAACAAATCAAACTCTTTGGAACAGTAGCTTTCTTTTCTTGAAGCCAAATGCAATTGTGGATTTTTCAGGGCAGCAATCTTTACCCAAACAGCAGATGGAGCTCTGTAACAACCCTTCCACTGGTGGAGCATGTTGGTGGCTGCAGTAAAGCACATCTGCCCCTGAGGCACGATGGTTTTGTTAGGATATTCCTTTGTCTTGTGTAGGCTGGGTGTAATCATGGTAGGAAATTGAACCCTGATGCATCCTTTTTATTTTGTGTGTGTGTGTATATGCAGTAACCTGCCTTCTGAGAGCACTGCTTGCTTTTTTCCCCTCTTGGTCAAGAGGTTCCCAGAGTGGTCCTGCTGACTTCCCAGAGGGATGCTCCCTGTGCTTTCCTGTGGTGTTATTTGGGGTCAGGGATCCTGTTCTAGTGAAATGCAAATATTTTGGCCTCCTGGAGATTTACAGGGGTGGAGAGAGGACAGGATATTTTGTGGGGGTGGAGAGTGGGGTATTAATTCCTACTTCATTGAGAAACACACAAATGAGAAGTCTGGATGGGTCAAAAGAGAATATTTAACACAGTATCAGTTCAGCCAAACTTTTGTTAATTTTTATTTGTGTTTCATCATGTTCATTGTGATGTCTTTAAACACTTGCAACAGTCTAAATTAATAAGGGGGGTGGAATCCTTTGGCCACATCCAGGTGGCAAAGAACAGTTTGTACCTTGTCTAGCAGAATTTGTATGTGATGCCACAAATCTTCCCTTTGTTTTGTGTGACACTTAAACATCTCGGACCAGGAAAGCTGCACAACTTATAACCTGGCTCTGTCTCATATGTGAGTTACATGTGAAATATTTGTAGGTGCAGTGAAGAAATTCTATGGGATATTTATAGATGCAATTCAGGAATTTTATCAAGACTCATTTTTATTCTTTGGAGCACATGCTTTTATGCAGTTTTACTGGTTTGTTTTATCTTTCTACTTATTTTTTTGCCACCTGACTACCAAGAAGAGGTTTCCTGACGTCTGCACAAGCTTGTATCATGCCCTAATCCGTGGTTACAGAGAGTTTCATGCTTATATTGCCCTCTGTGGCTGTGGGGGATCTTGGGCTGTTCTGACAGAGAGGTTTCCACTGTTGATCAGAGCTGTGTTCAGTGAGGTGGGGCCTTTGCAAGACAGTCCAGCACTTGTGACTGCCCCAGGGAGGCAGCAGTGAAACCAGCAGCTGAAACCACACTTTGGGAAGCTCTTGGTTTCTGTGAAAGCTCAGCATCTTCTTACAGGGGAATGAGAAGGAAGATGCTGGGCCTGGATCAAAACCAGAGGGGTCCTAGCCCAGGGTAACACAACTTTGTTCTGTTCATGTCTCAAGCAGAAGCTTTGGAGGGTGTTTGGAAACCAGTACAGCCAAACCCAGTGTGACCAAATACAGGTTTTCCACAGTGAAAACAAACTCCCTCACAGACCCTTCCCCTCTGGAGGTGTGCACTGTGCTCTCTGTAACACCCTGATCCCTGAGAACCATAAATCTATCCCAGGGGGCCTCTGAGGCTTGGACAGGGTTGGGAAGCAGTCCTGTTCTTTGTCCTCTGACAGAATAGTCCAGAATTATTGAAATTCATGGTGGGTAGGCACCAAATCAGCATTTCTTTCCCTTGAGCAGCTTGTTCTGTTAACTGCTAAACCTTGTAAAGCAAAGCCATCCTTTCCTCTGGGGATGGGAAAGGTTTTGAAGCTCCAGAAGAGTGAAGGTATATTGTCTCTCACAATCAAAAATCAACGTGTTCAGGCATAAGAGCTGCTTGTACTTGAGCATTCCTTGGTGAAGGAATTTGAAGATTGTTGGCTGAATTTCCTAGGAGTTCCAGCTTGTGGCTGAACACCCCTGCTCTCCCCTTGCCCTGGTGTGCAGGCAGGTCCTGGTTCAGACACCTCTGGGGCCAGGTTTGACCTGCCCCTTCAGTTACCTGATCTGGGAAGGAAAGAAACAAAAGATCCCAGCTCTAAAAGGCCCCAGCTCAAGCCAATCTGAGGGCACACTATGGGAACGGCCAATTATGATGGGATTATAAAAGATGGCATTACAGCACTGGAAGTATTGATTGAACCTTTAGCCATAGAGACATTGAGAGAGAGAGAAGGAATGAGTGGGAGATCAATATATGCATCTTTAGGCCTATTTATCTCTGGGTGATTTTTCCATTCCCCTTCCTGTTCGATATGGCATAATTTACCTTCATAAAGTGTTCAGCGTCAGGGGTCCATTATCAGAGTAATCAGTTTTGATTAGTAGAGAAAGGGTACAAAATTGTTTAGCCTCTAGACAGAACTGTGAAGAGTGAGTAAACTATGCTTGACAGCACCTAATGCAGTTAGAATGTAGACTTAATTTGATTCCAATTCTTTATGGCTTTCCATGATTTCAAGCATCTATTGGTTTGTTAGAAAAATATAATAGGAAATGGGCTGTGGCAGGTGGGAGGGGAGAGGGAGGAGAGAGATAATTTAAGTTTGCAGGATGCAATTTCCCTCAATATAAACATTCTAATGCAATTTGATGCCTGTTGTGTTTTGGTGCACCCAGCAGGAGCTTTTATTTTTCAGATTTATTTTTAGCACTTTGAGGATTCTCAGGGGGTAACCCAGTCTGGGTGGTTGGATGTTTATTGCCACGAGCTGAGCCTCTGAAACTCTGACCTGCAGCTCAGAGCTGGGAGTCAGGGCTCTTGTCTTTCCTTCCCAGCTCTTTCCCTTGGATGGTGCTGCAGCATTGGCCTCCTCCTGACTTGTGTTTGTTCCTTTTAAAGTGGAGAGGAGAATCCTGTGAAAGACATTAATGGTGGCAGAGGTCTTGGAGATCCTCTAGGGAAGGGGCTGTCCTTTGAAGTCAGTCATTGATCAGGAGGGAGTTAATGCTGCTGAACACACCCTCAGTGCCAGGGAGAGCCATTAGGGTTTTACTGGGCAGTGGCTTCACTCTGCTCCAGCTCAGGACAGCCAGCAGAGCAGTGTGCTGCCCAGGACTGGCTGTTTTCCCAAACTCCTGCAATCAGCTGGTTTGTATCCTCAGTCTATCTCAGTTGTGCCTGAGGCAGCTGGTGCACAATGATCCCACCTCTGCCAGGTGGGCACAGGGGTCAGTCAGGTAACAACTGACAGGAGAGGAGTGGGGACAGTCCCTTCACGTGGCTGAGTCCTGGCACATGCCTGGCTGTGGTGGGAAGTGATGCTCAGGGCCCGGTGTCTGTCACACCAGGGTGCAGAATTTAGTCCTGAATTCACATCCCAAATGGAAAAACCCCCATCCCCACTGCCCCCTGCTCTTCTCTTACAGTCACCTGACACAAGGATGTCACCTCAGCCCTGAGCTGGGTCAATAATCACCTGTGCAGAGGCAGGAGATGTGGGAGCAGAGCAGGCAGGTCACCTCCTGCAAACCCATGGCAAGGGGCACAGGGCAGCTGGCTGGGTCATCTGCAGCTGTAAAACTTTTATGTGAAGGTAAAATTGATGATAAAACCTGAGTGTGCCAACTCCCATTGCATTTAGCTGAGGCTTTTAAACTCTTCCCAGACACCTACCTTGTTCTAGATCCTCCCCCAATTTTTTCCTCTCTGTCTCTTTTTTTTTTCTCTTGTTTTTCAAGAGATGTTGAGCAGCTGGAAGAAAACCAATCAGAATTCTTGAAGTTGGCCAATGAAGTCCAACAGAGGACCAGCCTGGATCTTGCATCCCAAAGCCAAGCTGAGCCCCTGGAGCTCACACCCAGCCAAGCTGAGCCCCTGGAGCTCACACCCAGCTGGCACAGCTGCCTCTGCCCATCTGGGAGGGTCCCTGGCCACGGGTGAGTTATCAGTAGCACTCTGCAGGACATATTTATTTTTCTAGTTTTATCTATAAAATTAGAGCTGCACAAACCCATTTGAGTAATAGGATCTCCAGTCACAGATCCTGTAGTGTTTGGTTTATACCCTCTAGTGACCAGGGCTGTTAATACCTTTTAACACTGAAATGGAGACATTGCTGCTTGTTCCTGTGCTTTTACTGAGCCTTGGGATATTTGGGCTTGTGTTTATTATCCCAGCTCCTGGAGGCAAGGAACTGCAAGAGAATCTTGGCTTTTGTTTTAAGCATTTCTAGTAATTGTGGTTTGTAAGAATGGTTTTAAAATGTGATCTGGCTCCACTGTAAAGACTCAGGGACTGGAAGACAAAGAAAAACTTAATTGGGGTTTTTGTTCTTTTTTTAGTTTAATTTTTGAGCTACTTATGTTCCTTTTTTTTTTTTTTTTTTTTTTTTGGAGGATGGAAAATATATTCACAATGCATTTATATACATACCATTATATATATGGAGATGTTCACTTTATTTTCTTTTTTCATTTGGAAAGTTGTGTGTAATGTAAAGAATTGGCAAGCAGCTACCATCAACTACAACAAAAATATTTGAAACTGCTTTCTTCCTGTGACGCTTCACTTGCTTCACATCCAATGCAAGCCAAAGAATGCTGGGCTTGGAAATGACTTTTCATGGTGAATTCATGTCCAGTTGGAAGTGGCTGTAGGAACTTCTGCTACTGGAATTGAGGAAATGCACCTTGGCATCTAAAGGGATGAGCAAGAGGTGGTGAGACCAAGAGTGGTTTGGATATGGTGGTGGTTGGGTGATGACTGTGATCAAAAAAGAACTGTTATTATCCAAAAAGTCATAACTCTACCAGTGCTGTTTTGGGGGTTTGTTTGTTTTCTTTCAGGCATGAAAATTGTATAAATTAATTTTTCTGCTTTTTTTTTTTTTGTCAACAATGTTACACTTTGTATGGACAATCGGAGGTAGCTGAAGACTTGCTGTGTGTCAGAGTGGCCTGCTGGATTGTAAACACTTGTGAAGAAAACAGAATTGGTGCAGTTAATTGTTCACAGAAATTTCTCTGTGAGCTGTTTCTGCTCACACAAGTGCTGTTATCCTCTTTCACTTGGTGAGAAAGCTGTGGTACCTGCCATCTCTCCAGAACAGCTTGTGATCTCTAAAGTTTTTGGTTTCTGAAGAGAAACAGGCTGAACTTGGGGGGTATTGCTGGAATGGGACATTTCCCACCACCTTTATCTGTTCTGCAGCTGGCCTTGCCCCACCATGTAAATGGGAGAATTTTGTGGTGAACATTAACTCTGCTTTCGCAGACCTCTGTCAGAAACTTCAGCCTGTGTGTGGACTGGCCAGAAGTACTAAAACAAAATTTCAGAGCGAACAAGAAGGATTTCCATGACTGGATTTTTGGTCCATAGCCCAGCAGAACCCTTAAACACATGTGCAATCTGAGGGAAGTGTGTAACATCTTAAGTGAATTTGTTTCAGCTGTGTTCACACCTCGATGTCAAGTACTTCCCATGAAAATTGGGACTATAAAACCCTGCTGGTATGAAAGTTTTTTCTTCTATTAAGTTTAAAGTTGTGTGCAGCAGTATTCCATATCCCAAACTAATAGTTTGCATGTGCGAACCAAAGTATTAAGTTCACAGTTCTTGAGCAAAGCCAATGTTTATTATGTGACACATCCAGTGTGTCACTTACCTGTTCAATCACAAAGCTGCCTCATATCTTGTGAAACTGGGATCTGTGGGATAGCAAGACTTGCTGCTGCACAGAGGTTGAATTAGTCAAGTTGTTTGAATGGGAGAAATTATTAGCTGATCAAAATGTACAGTTCATTTTTGTAGCAAAGTGAGATGGATGGCTTGCTTATCTCAGTGTCCACATGCATGTATTCCTGGTCTTTCAGGAAATTAATCTCCAGTGTAAATTCACAGCTTTCCTTTCTTTGGACTAGCATAATTCAGATTTCTGGCCATGAAAGTGGTTCCAGGCAAAGCCTAAGAAACTGGATCCTGTTTAATATCTGAAAGCCATCAGCTGTGCTGGGGAAGGGTCACCACGTGTTCTGTCAGCAGAGTTACCAGCTTTAAGCAGACACATATATCTGGGGCTGCATGATTTAAAGGGGTAACATTTTTCAGTAGTTAAAGATGCCAGCTGGGTAAATAAACCCAGACCATCATGCACGAGTCCTCCTGCTTCCCAAAGTTCATTAGAGATAACAAGACTCTTGGCATTTGGATAATAAATCCACGCTCTAAGGGCTGCTGTGTGCAGGTTGAGGAGCTCAGATGGTGACATTAATGGTGCAAATACAATAACATTTGAAAAGAAACTTCCTGGAGGGGAGAGGAGGGAGCAGGAAAGGGCAGCCAAGTGTTGGAGCACTGGGGGGAATTTCATAATTGTACCCCTCTGTGCAGAGCACCCACCACGGACCTGCCACAGGCTGCTGGTTATTTCTGTGTCAGAGAAGAGAGTGTTTGAGGCAGTGAGAGGCAGGGAATGGGGATGTTCCCTGCCTGAGCTGGTTTGTCTGGCCTCACCAGCTGCAGCAGTGGTGTCAGATGGGCTCAGGGACTGCCTGGGATGGTCACTCCCAGCTCTTCCTCCCTCACCTGCCTCCCTGCAATGGTTTCATTTGCACTGAATTACCTGTGTGCTCGGGCTGTGGGTATATGGCTGTAATCTCAAAATACTTCTTGAAAAGTTTGTGTAGGGGGAAGCTAAAAACCTCCAGAAAAACAGTGGTAGACTGTGAGATACTCTGGACCTCAGTGAGGCAGGGACTACTTCTGCTTTTTGGTAATAAGCCCCTTTTTGTTGCTTCAGTGCTAATTACCAACTCCTCCATCAGATACAGAAACTGCATACATCTACAATCTGCTCTGATCTGACAACACCTGGCCCTGCACCAGTGCTCTCCTTGGCCTGCAGAGCAAAGGAAAAAAAAGAACAAATGTAATTTTGAAACTTTCTTCAGTGAGAAAAGGGAGAGAATCAGGTGTGGGCTGAAGAGAATGGGGGAACCAACACTGCTGCCCTGCCAGGGCTCCTCACAGGTCAGTGCTGGCTCTGGGTTTAAGGCCAGCTCTCCTGGCTTTGCTGAGAGCTGTGAAAATGTCTTTAAATTTAAATTTTTATTGTTCTAGGCTTTTATTTTTATTGTTCTGGAGAGCAAGAGACAAGCTAGCACAGACTGATTTGTTTTCAGCCATGAGAAATAGTGAATTTACCTCTAAAATGCTCCAAACTGCTTTATCTCAGGAAAATATTAATTATTTGAAAGCTTCATGCTCTTGTACAAGGAGCTTTATTTGGGTTCACCTGCAATTTAGCAAATGTTAAAATCAAAATCCTTAATCCAAAATCAAAACCATCTTAACATCATGGAAAAAAAGCAAAACAATGGGTGACTAAATGTCTGCATTGCTTAGAAATAGTCACAAAATAGCTCCCTATGCGTCCTAGCTGGGCAAAGATTTTGCCACAACAGGATTGAAAGTTTGGGAGGGTCAGAAGCTTGGTTTGCTGCAGGCAAAGCAGATGCTTTTATAAATTTCTCTGGAGTGTTTGCAGAGTACTTGTGAGGATATCTGCTTCACCTGGACTCATCTTCTGTGGGCAATATCCAGCTTTTTGACTCTTGTCTTCTGTCTGTTGCAGCTGCATTAATTAATTATAAAAACTATGTCTTTTCCTCTCTAAATTTTAGACCAAGTGTGGATGGCAATTCACACACAAGCTAACACTGTAGGCCTCCCCCAAGTTTATGAGTCACTTTTGGCAAAAGCAACCCATGCCAAGTGTGATCTGCTCTCTGATCAGGTTACAGCTGAGGAAAGAGCCTCAATTAAGTTTTCATCTCATAGGACTATGGTGGAAAATAGAATCAAACTTAGCAGATAAATGAATAAAATCTCAAGGACAATGACAGAATAAACATGTCTGCTAAGCAATTTGGTGAGAGGAAAATTTGGCACCTCTTGTCTAAGGAGAAAATGTGAGGAGGAAATATGTGCAGTCCTGAAGTGCCTTTATATGAGGGAGGAGCTCTGGCAGAGGTAGCTGTGGTGCCTCTCATGGTGGCTTGGTGGTGGAATTGGCAGTGCTGGGTTGATGGCTGGACTTGGTGCTCTCAAGAGGTCCTTTCCAACCTTGGTGATTTTGTGATTCTGTGATTCCAAGCTGGTTTGAAATGTCAAACACCAGATTCTCTGCCTAAATAGTCTTAAACTGTGTTGTAGTAGAGAAGGACAGAAGTGTCCCACTGCAGATGGATTCTCAGACAGTCCAGGCAAGGTGTTCAATTGCTGGATGCCCTCTGTCACTACAGCCACTGTCCCAAATGCCCACCTGAGTCCTTTTGGGTCTTTGAAATACCCACTTCAGAGATAATCTATGCCCAAAATGCCTGGGGCCTCTGGGCCAGTCACAATAGGATGTTTCTTCCACTCATTCCCAGTCAGGCTCACCTCAGCTTCCACCAAAGTGAAATCCTGTGATCCCCTTGTCACACCAGCGATAGAAACAGATTCTGCCCTCACATGTCTTGGTGGGATTAATGTGCACTGTGCACCAGTGTCAACCAAAGCTTTATATTCTTGTGGTTCAGATGTGCCAGGCCAATGAATCCACACAGTCCAAAAAACATGGTTTTCCCTAGCCTCGATATGGCTAGGCACTCTGTATTTGTGCAGAGTGATGCTCCAGTTTATTAATATGCTGCTGGAGTTTCACATTCTTGCTTTCCTCTTCATCCAGCTTTATCTGCATTGTGCTCAGTTGCTCCTGTGTGGTCTTTGTGAGGGTCTCCAGGACAAAGGAATGAATTTGACTCTATGTCCTCAGAAGACTGATTTATTATTATATTATGATATTATATTATATTAAAAGAATGCTATACTAAAACTATACCAAACTATAGAGAAAGAATACATCAGAAGGCTTAACAAGAATGAATAATAAAAACTTGTGACTGACTCAGAGTCTGACACAGCTGATGGTGGTTGGTCATTAAGAAAAAAGAATTCACATAGAACCAATCAAACAGGTACCTGTTGGTAAACGATCTTCAGACCACATTCTAAAGCAATCAGATAATTATTGTTTTCATTCTTTTCTGAGGCTTCTCAGCTTTCCAGGAGAAGAAATCCTGGCAAAAGGATTTTTCAGAAAATATGATAGTGACACTCTTGTGCCACTTTGAGCTCCTCAGCAATGGCTTCATGTGCTTGTTCACTCATCTCTGGAGGAACTGGCTCTTTTAGAATGTCATCCATCATCTCTTCAGAATGCTGAAAATCCTCAAAATTATAATCTGGGTTTATTTGCAGCACAAGGTGAGACCTTAGCTGGAAAGAATGAGTTGGAGTGCTTATGCTCTTGAGGCTTTCTATATGTAGCTTATGTAGCTGAGAAACTTCTCAAGTGCTTGTGTGCTTTGGTTGCCTCCAGAATGTTTTCAAGATGCTGGTTTGCTTTCTGAAGGGATTGAAGCTCTGATTCCAGTTCCATCTGTTTTTTCTTGGTTAGCTCTTTAAATTCTTTGTATTCTTGCTTTGAAGGGGCTCATCAGCCCCTCTAGAAATGTCAGCCCTCATTCTAGAGAAGCTGCAGACTGTATAGAGGAACCTTACTAGATTAAATATCAGAAAGATGGTCTCTTTAACATTCAGGGGAAACAGAACATTCTCCAATAGTGATGTAACAGATTCAGAGGAGAAGAAGGAAAGCAAAGGCTGAAAAACCTCATCTACTACTCCTCCTCTAACAAACTGGATGCATACCCATAACCATGAACCATTCATACCTGGAACAGACCCCAGCACCTTTATAAACTCCCCACAAGTCATTACCCCAAGCCCAGCCCAATAGCTATTTTAGTTAGTGCCCCTCTACTGCAAAAACTATGTATTAGGAACAATACTGGAGCTATTTCTGGACAAGAAAATAAACCTAGGGACCATATAGGTATTAAGACCTCAAAAAAACCTAGGGGCCAGAAAAACATGCAAGCCTCCACCCCAAGAGACATGATGAATTCAAACAACATGGCCACTAACTGCTTTATCCCAACACAGAGAAATTGCAACCAAAAGACAATCAGAACAGGGTTTTTTCCCACTGTCTTGAGCCACACGTTGGGCAGCAATTATTTGTCCTGGTTTAGGGCAAATTTGGGAGAAAACCTCCAAAAGGGCCCCCCCAGAAAGCCCACCTGCACGGCCCCTCCTCCCAACTGGTCTGGGAAGGATTTCCTCAGAGAGAAGTGGAAAAACCCATTTATTTAACAGGCAAAACACAAAAAAATGAACAATACTGGGTGACAAAACTGATTCACCACTCTGAAGAGATGACAAATTCAGAAAGTCTCTCCAGTGGGTGGTCGCTCTGTTATCAGTCCCTCTGGCACTGGGAAAGGCTGCTGCCCAGAGTAGGC
>VYZP01062056.1:0-26873 GCA_013400635.1 Hypocryptadius cinnamomeus | reverse complement strand
GGAGGAAATGAGTAAGGGAAATAGACTGTTCCAAAGAATCTGGTTGTGCAGGCTGATCCCAGAAGGAGTGTTAGGGAAGCAACAGAGTTTTTGCAAGCAACCAATGACAGCCCTAGTGAACCATTCTCTTGAGATGAAACAGTCTCACTTCCAGCACCTGAAAATCAGCAGGGACCTGTCTGGGGAAAGGTGCCTTTGGTTTATGTTGTTTCACTTTGGGCTGTTTGCTTTTGTTCTTATTCCAGATGATTTGTTCTTCTGGTGGCAACAGCAGCAGGTCTATCTCCTGTACAGCTTCCCACCGTGGGTGGTTTACATAATTTATGTTTAATTTTTGTATCAAGTGCCACGTTGCCAAGGCAATACACATTATGTTAATATTTATCAATTCAGTCGCTTTCTTCATTTGTGAAGCAAAAACACTGAATTGTACTAAAACTTTGTGCATGCAAAGGGAGGGTTGGGAGCCCAGGACTGACCTCAGCATGAACCAAAAGTTTGCTCACCTCTGCTCTGACATGGGCCCTAAAAAGAGGTGATCTGCCAACACCATACCAGTGATTAGCACATGGAGGGGGGTGGACAGTGCTGTCCCCTCTCATGCTGCAGGCCAGCAGCAACATCAGGAAAACAGCTACCAGATTGGAAACAGAGCATAATCTGGGTGACATCTCAAGAGTGCTGGTGCATGGACCCACATAGTTGTTTGCTGACACAAATAAATGCAAAGGCTCCACACTGCGTTGTGTCTCTGAAAAGCACAGATTGGCTAATTGTTCCAGGCTCAAACGGGGATTAGTGCAAATGCCGCTCCTCTGGAAAGAGGACTTGCTGCTGGCAAAACAAGGCAAATACCTGTCATCAGCATGGATTCACTTTATTCCTTCCCCATGGAAATATCATTTTTTCCATTCTGTGCAAACAAATTTAGAAAGAGGATCCCAGGACTTGGCTTTCGGGCGGTGATTGGTTCAAATGGGTTCTCCTGATGCTTCTCTCACTCCCTGGTCATGACCCTATCTTGTGACATTTGTTCCCTGATTCTCTGGCCATGGCTGTTGTGAGAAAGATGTGCAAATCCTTCGATAGCAGGAAGCTTCCTGTCCCAAGCAGGTGGGGAGGAAAGAAATGGGAGTTGGCTCTGGGGCCCTCCTCCTTGCCATTGTTACTGCAGGCCAGAGAGCAAAAATGATGTGGATGGATGAAGTTAATTGTTTTACTATTTTATGAGAAGGATAAGGGTTTCCCCTTTGTCTGGTGAGACAGTGCAAATGCAAACTGCCTTTTACTCAGTCACAATGCAATGGGAAGCTTTGATCCACTTCCCACCATACTCATGCATCCAGCTGCCTCTTTGAAGCCCACTTTTGACACATTAATAGGAATTCAGGGGTGTCTGTGTTCTGCAATCACATTCCAGGAATGGGCTGGTCAGGACATTTCCAGGTACAGACTCAGGAGTGGAGGCTTGTCCTGGTCCCCCACATACATGCCTGCACACACTGGGCCATGCCAGGGGGATCCTCCTTTACCTTGGGATTTTGCCCATCAGAGGAGCCAGCAGGATTCTGACAACAGAAAATTCATTAATTAATTCATTAATGAGTAACGCTATGACATTGAGTCTCCTCAAGAAATCCAGCTCCTTTAGCAGATGACAACACATTTTAACCTCCAGAGTTTCCTATACCCAAATTTTGGATACCATAAGGGGAGTCCGCAGAGCTTTTCATGTATAGCAAACCCTGTTCAGCAGTGTGACGGGGATTGTTACAACAGGGCTGTTTACTCTGTAAAGTGGTTGTTGATGTTTGTGTTTCTCCTTGCAGACAACTATGGATTTCACAAAATTGCTGTGCCTGGTAGCAATTGGCACCCTTTCTCAGCAACAGTTTGCATCTAGTAACTGGCACCCTTCCTCTGCAAAGGAGCCAACAAGTAAATGATGGTGAAAACTGAGCTGTTTATATACTACCTCCACATAAGTGGAGAAGCAAGCAGATTGCAGAGCTGCTGAAAGACGGTGAGCTTGCATTACTGCCTTGGTGGCACTTGTTCCGTGTGTAAAGTAAACAGGAGGCTGCAGTCTGCAGAGCTGTCGGGTTGACAACTCTCAGATATGCTGAATTCAGTCTTTCTGAAAAGCCTTGAAAAATCTGAGCTGAAACGGGAGAGAAATAAATAACCACAAACGGGAGAAATGAATTGTTGGTCCTTATTACCAGAACAGATCATTTATGATCCTGGTTCTTCTCTTTCACAAATAAATGTAAATCCTTCTAGCACCAACAAAATCAGTGCATTTATCTTTCTGCATGAAGAAAGATCACCAAATATATCAGGAAAATTCCCTTACTTCCATAATGTGAGAAGGGGAAGATTAGTATCACTTATTCTGCTAGGAATAAAAGAAGGCTGGAGAGCAGCTGTCAATTTTAAATGTGCACATTTAAGAATCTCTCTAACCTGCTTTGAAGATTTGCTTCTGTAGTGCAGAGTTGCCACTACTCAGTTTAATGGGAAATCACAGGAAAACCTGGAGCAATACCACACCACAGCATGAGGATTATAGCTGAGACACAAAAAGGACTTGTGCTACACTGTGTTCATTTCTAAGACCATTTTATTGGCAGGCTACAACATTTGCAATACCAATGTGAAGTGTTCAAGTCCTACCTTAAGGCTGACGCACACATGTATCATTTAAGACCTGTAAATTTTTCAGAGGGGACAAAGCCAGGAAAGTCTAAACCTGATTATTTGAGACTAGTGATGCCCCCTCTCCATCCTATGCCACTTGGTCCATAATTCCACTTTAGCAGGAACAGCCAGACACCACAGCTTAGTACACTGATTTTTGTTCCATTTTGCAGCATTTATCCACCCCTCCCTGTCATTTCTCTTGTCATTCATCTATGCAAAAGCCAGAAACAAAATGGTGCAAAGGGAGTAGTAAAACATCAGAATTAGAAGGTGCTGCTCACATTTGCTCTGTGAATTCATATGCATATTTTTTTTCACTTTCTTGATAACTCAGCCTTTATAGGAACCACGCTAATAAAAATCCAAATCACTAACACATGTATAAGAGCCACGTGGGCAAAACAGATTAAACACAATAGTCCCTGAGTTCAGAAAGAGCAGAGTTTGTTGCCCAGCCCCTGGGCAGATGATGCCCCCAACCTGGGTGTCTGTGGTCCCAGGTGATTTTTGTGTGTGCTGTCACCTGTCAGAGTTAAGGGCATGCAAGTCTGAAGTTACACCTATGCAAGTTAAACACTGATCTTATCCTCCTGTTTGACCTAAGAAACACATTTTTTCCCCCAAAAAGTCACAGGTATTTGTAAGAAAACTCCAGTACCTGTTCTAGAAAAATACTGCACCTGTGAGTACTTAGATGGATAAAATTATCTGGCCATTATAATTCAGGATGTCCAAGGATAGGCTGGCCAGAAACCACAGCTGCTCAGCAGAGGATGTTAACAGCAAAAACTGCCCTGGAACCAGCCTGACCTGGTATTTTCTTCTATTTTGAATAAAGGTGAACTAAACTTTGCCAGAAAAACCTCATCACAGCCACTAACTGCTGGTCTCTGCATAAATGCTGGATATTTTGCAAAATGTCATCCCTCAGAAGCAGCAGTTCAGCAGTGCTCCTTCTTGGATTAATCCAGAATATTTTAAGCTTTTGAACTCTGGCTGCAGAGGAGCAAGGCACGATTTTTCTAATGGCTTTTGTCTTCCTGGCCCTAGATCTTTTTACCACACTAAGCAACACACTGCCCATAATAAAACAGAAATTCATTATTCCAAGGGTCAACTCTTAAAACTTGTCTGAGAGGAAGAACTTGGCAAAAAGATGGACTGCCAAAGTTAATTTATACTGTTATCAATTCAATAGGCTTAAATAGGCAGTGAAAGCGTTTCATAAGTGTTCATTGTTCAGAGTTCAAGCTAATACCTTCTGCTAAATTGCATTTTGAAGTTTAATCACAATCTACTTTATGTTTCTTTCGGTAATTGGGATTTCTCCACAGTATAATATGAAAAACTCAAACTAATGGTCTTCTCTGATGGAAGTTTAAATTTTGGAAATTTGCCTTGGAGTGCAGTCAGTGTGAGTGCCTGAAATAACCCAGAACCTTTCACCCAATTAAGATGTTAATGTTTTGATCATTAAGAAAGTTTCATATTATTACAGGCAACAGCAACAAAATAATCATTATTTGAAGTGCTATTTTGGAGTGCAATTAATGGGAGCAGTTTTACCCCTCCAACACACGCACACTCTGCCTCACATGGCACGGGAGCTGTTGGGGAACTGGCTGCTGCTCTTTTTGTCCAAAATGCTAAATGTCAGCATTTTCTTTATCATAGGGAGAAACAGTGAGAAATGCTCATTTCTGGTCAGCCTTTTGCTCCGGGGAGGGACATGGATCCTGGGAAATGGCATCCAGCAAGCTGTGACTGACGGACGCGCAGTCCCGCGTCCGGGCACTTGTCCAAACGCATGTTGTCAACCCTGCTGCGCCTGATTTCAGCTCTTCCAATGCCAGCCTGGCTTTTTTCCCCCTCCTTTCTCTCTCTCCTCCATCAGCTCCCTCTGTTTCCTGCGCCTTAGGCATTATGCTTCGGACAAATATGTTTGCCTGGCACCAAGAACTGAATAAGCACCCTAAAACCTCTGTTTGTGGTGAGTGCTCCAGTCACGTCAGCAGAGATCTGACACGGGAGTTTCTGCCCCACTCTACTGCCACGAAATAAACACAAGCACCTTTCTACATGTAGAAGCCCAGATGAGGACATAGGTGCTTTAAATCTGCTGCTGGGATTTACAGTCCTGTTTTCTTTTTTCTAATGCCTTTGCTGCTATTCTTCTGAAGACAATAAATCCAGAAATGTTCTCTTTTATTGCCAAAAATAATTAGCCAATAATTGAGTTCTACACAGTTTTCAAGAAACACAAAGCAAAACATACGGCTTAAAAAGTGATAAATCTAGGCAAACTATATACAGAATAATAAAGAAACCCCCCTGTTATCTTACTTAATGATCAGAAAAATATTGGCCCAAATAAAGGTGACAAGAAGGATGCTGTAAGATTTGTTGTGTGCAGCATGCATGTACACACGTGGGCTCACTCTCCTCCCAGTGAGAACTGGGGAGTCATCAGCAGGATTCAATGGTATTTTATCTAGTTATACTCAGAGAGAATGTGTCCCACAGACTGGAACTGCAAACAGACAGAATATAAATACTATTTGAAAAGGGCATTAGGGTTCCTGACAGCAAAGTATATTTCCTGCAGTAAAAGGCTGAAATTAATGTACCCTGTCAAATAAACACATGGCTTCATAGTATCTCTGATTTATAGGTGTTAGAATTATTAGGAGCATAAGATATTGTCACAAACAATTCTATAACAAAATCTTTGTGCACTGGCATTTTTATAGCAATTTTTCAGCTACACTTACATCAACCTGGAATAATTCCATTGACTTTTACAGAATCCCTTCAGGTTTAGAAGCAGGTTTGTAATGAACAGGAATTGTACAATAAAATTTCCACTGTATGCAAAGGAAACAGATGTGGGTCCACATGCAGATGGTGAACTTTCTGTTACCTGAGAAATTTCATTCTTTTTTTTTTTTTTTCCCCATCTTACAAATGATGCATCATAGCTAAAATAAACTTACAGGCTCCCTGCAGAAATTAGCTGTAGTCCTTGACTCAGTGCAATGAGAAAGCAAAACCATGGTACTTTAATGGTCCTTTCTGACCTCAAAATTATTAATCCCTTACTGGTAGAAACTCGGAAGAAAAGCCATCAGAAACAGTTTCACCTTGTCAAATGAAATGAGTTAGTAATTCTGAAATATATAAGGGAAAGAAGAGAATAAAAGCTTGGGGTTTTGGTCCATTTCAGGGCAATATAGAGACTTCACCAATGGAATAGAGACCAAGGGGCAGCCAGCTTTATCTTTGATGTGTACAGAGGCAGTTCCTCATCCAAAGCTGGGAACCTGTTCTCCCGGGGAAATGTGTTTGGTGAAGTCCAGACAAGGGTATACGAGGGGGGAGAACTGTCAATTGAGAAAAAAACCCATATGATTGAGAGAGCAAAGTGTGCTCTGGAGCAAAGAACACCCATCCAGTGTGCAAAATCCAGGTACTGACCAGCCCTTGGGTCCTCTGTGCAGACCCAGATCCAAACATCCCAAAAATGATCATAGAGCTGCTGCTGTGCCCAGAGTGGTCTAGGAAAATCTCACTGAGAGGTGAAGCTGTGCCGGTGGGAAGCTAGGAAAGCCTGAGAGGCAGTGAAAAACACAGTCCTGCAGGCAATATTCCCTGTCAGGGCAGGGAAAGGCGAGCCCCAGGAGACACAGCAGCAACTCTCTGCAGTTTAAGGATTCCTGGAGCCAGGGGTGAGCCTGAGGCAAGAGAATGGGACAATCCTCCTTGGGATGGCACAAAGTGGCTGTGGGGGAACTGGGAGCAGAGCAAGACAAGCCAGGGCTTCCAGGGTGGGCTGGGCAGCCGGGGAGAGCTGGGTCCAGGCAGCAGGCAGGCAACACTTTGTGGATGACCCAATTAGCCAGTGCCTTGGAACAAATCAATAATGGCATCTTCTGGAGACAAGCAGGCAAGTGCTGCTGGCTCGGCACGGCGCTGCAAGTGAAGGCACAAAGGTGTGATCTCTGCAGAAAATTGGCACCCAGGCCGGGTTCTGTCACTGCAGAGGGGCTCAGTGTGAGATGTGGCCACAAGCCACAGAGCCACTAGCCACTGCAGCGTGGGTTTTCTCCTCAGTGGCATGCTGGGTGGCCATAAACAAGAGGTTTGACTAAGGCAACACGTGTAGTAACTCAATTTAAGGAAGGGCAGAAAGATGTAACAACCCTGCTGGACTGACTCAAATGAGAAGGAAAGAGTAGAGCTATTTCTTTAGGTGGTACTACTAAAATTTCCTGGCTGTAGGAACTCATGGATGAACAGAAGGATCCAGACAGTGAGCCCAAAAACCTGAGTCCCCAGCAAGCCTCTCCTGTCGAAAAGCAGGCTGAGTTAACATTCAGGTAATGCAGTCAAACCTCCACTCAAAAGAACCTCACTGAGACTGTGGTAACAGGTACAAGACAGAGTTAACTGTAAGGGCAGGATGTCATATTTTGGGGGCTGATTTAAGACACCCAGCATTACTCATTTGCAACCTCCTTTAGGTCCACTTATCAGCATTCCTCTGAACCAAAAAGTGATGTCACTGTGAAAAAGGCACACATTGTTCTGGGCTACAACTGTGGGGCACTTGAAAGGGAAGCACAACTAAAGCAGAAGTTTTTGAAGATAAAAGCTTTGCACTTAGGTATCTAATGTAAATGGTACAAACCCCTCTGATGTCTGAAACCTTCAATGTAGCTAAATTGCAGGGAAGTTGTAGAATCCATTGCATTTGTTGGACTGGACTGTATCCACTTATCTCATCACCTTGCTGTCCCCATAATCTATTTCTTTCTTCTTCAGGGCACTGAAAGGCGGTGCCACATATGAAAAATGGTCATAAAGCAATTTCAAGACACTCTGCAAAGGCTCAAGATGGTAACTTCCACATTTTAATCATCTAGGAAGCCAAAATGAGAACCCAAAAGAACCTTGAGAAGATGCAGCCAGTACATTACTCTGGTTGGTGCTGAGCTCTTGGGAGCTGTTTTCCTGCTGGGAAAACCCATATTTTACATCAAAGACAGGAGAAAATTGAAAGAGGGTTATTCTTTTTCTCATTATGAGGCTAAAATCATTAAATCCTTAAGAAATCTTGTGGACTGAGAGGGAGAGACTTTCCCAGCACTGTGAACAGGTCAAGGAGAAGGGGTTAGATAAAGACACAAACCAAACTGCTGCAGTGACCAGCAGCAACACACATATCACACAGCAGTGACAAATTAATTTAGCTCAAGGCAGCTCTTTCTCAGCCTCACTCCCCATTTCTTGTGCCTGTGCTGACTTTCATTGTTCTGCTTTTCTCTTGGATCCTTTCACTGTGGGATGTGTGGGCTACAGGTACAGGTACTGGCTCTCCAAGCTGCCAGAGCATCTCACTTGCATCTCAGTAATCAAAGGAGATTTGGGAGCCATCAGGTGGGCTCACTCCTTCAAAACCCTCTCAATGACAGTGCCACAAATTGGCAGCTTTCAGGAAGATGGCTGCTGCCAGTGCAAGCTTTGATAGTAGAAATGGCAGCTGAAATTTAAACTTAGACATTTCTATTACTCAGAGGAAAATGTGCAGTCACAGAAGGTTTTCTCATCATCTGAAATTTCAAGCTGCTGTGTGCAATGCTCTGGGGCCCATTTCTCATAGCCACAATGGCTTATTTTAGAGTAGTTTTGTGACTTTCTGGGAAGAACCTGGGAAGTACCCTTTCTGGTACAGGAGCTGTAAGCTGAGATGATCCTCACCCTAAAACACCCCATTGAGATTAATAACTTGGTGGTTCTGCCCAAGACCATCATTCCTTTAGCCTCTGTCTTTTAGATTGGACAAGTCAGACTGATGGAAGCACAGGATATCTGGTCTGGGATCTTCAACTGACAGAGAATTTGTAAAGGTTGTGTAAGAATTGTGTAGGTTTTCCAGCTGTGCACTGCAGAGGCATTCATCCACATTATCCCTTTTTATGCATCTCCTGTCACCTCCTCTTCCATGCTCCAAAATCCACTTGCAGGAAGAGGAAAACACATTCTGGCAATGCTGCCAAAGGGCTGCTCAATTCCAGGTCAGCCAACAACTTTAAAGGGAAGCAGGGTACTTTGTCTTCTCCTCAGAAGTAAATGTACATACACATTCCCTTTGTACATACTAAAATATTGAAATATGTAAAAATATGGATTGTAATTAGGGGCAAGTTGGAATAGATTTGAATGTTTAGCATACCCTTGGTATTTCTTGTTTGGTTTCTGTGTGATGCCCTCTGCACAAAATGATACTTCACCCTAATTGTGCCCTCTTAGTGCAATCATGTAAATTTTGCTCTTGTTCATGTTGTTCTTCCTTTGGGAGCTCTAATCTGGTTATCCTGGACATGCTGGAGGGGAGGAGGTAAGGACACCCATGGAGCTGGGGCTTGCAGGATTAAAGTTTCTGGCAGTGAGTGAAGAAGTTTACTCCCCAGAGTCCCACAGGGATGTCCTTGGTAAAAGGGTCAGCCCACTGTGACATCCCACAACTCAATATCCAGGGAATTGGGATTTCATATCAGCCTTCAGATACGATAATTTCTCCTGCAGCAACCCACATGTGGATCAAGAGAATTTTTCTCTCAGTCCAAAGATCATGCATCTTTGGAATGGGCACCAGTAGAAATGACAGATCTTCGAATTTGTTGGCATCTGCTTTCTCATGGCTCTGGTCCTTTCGGAGATATTTACAGCTGTGCAAATTTATTAGGGTTTTGCAGAAAAGCAAATGCAAAGCTCATCACACAATTATAATTTCTGCTGTTAAGCTTCTTCCTATTTTTGTTTATTTATTATGCCAATGTATTTTGAGTTTTTGAGTTGGAACAGCCTTGTACACACACATTTTCCCCTCTAGAAATTTTTTAAAATTGCTTTCTGGATATATGAACTCGCTGCTTGTTTGGACCTTTTCAGCAGTAGACCCCTCAGATCTGCAGATAAAAACTGCAAACCATTGATCAGGGCTCTGCACAGGGGAACAGCAGTGACCTGCAGCAGCTGTTTGTCCAAGCCTGGAAAGCACTAGTGACAAAGCTAATTAATTCATTTCTCAACTCCATGCCTTCTGTTTAATGCACATGCCAGCAGTGAACCACATTATTTCACTGCAATCCAAATATCTCGTGGTAATGTGACAATGTTCCTCTGATGTTTGTTGAGAATTTCATTAAAAGATACAGTGGGAAAGCAGAATCTTGGTTTGCTTCTCCTACTGGGTTTTGTTTCCCCCTATTTTGTTTCACTCTGAATCCCCAATATTTCTATTACATGTGATGATGTTTCAATATTATTGAAACTATTAGGAGTTTTCTAAATATTTCCAAATCTACTTTTATCCATAATATTGTTTCAGTGAAATGCCTCTTTTCCTACATCAGCTCTTTCTCTCATGACTCTAACAGATCTTACTAAAGCTTTAATTCCACTTTTACAGTATAAAATGACGGTGACCTGTTTCTCCCACTAATTTACACACATAGTGCAGCTAAAGAGAAATCTGCATTTCTACACTTTTAAAGCACATTAAGACATAAAAATCCCAAGCTCTCCATGCCCTAAGCTGGGATTTACCTTGTAATTGTGAATGTGACTATTTATCATGAGAGAGGAATGATGCAGTGGTGCAACACCCACCCATGAGCGTGCACAGGCACACACTTGCAGAGTTCAAAATTTCAACAAGCTCTTGCTTTCAGTGTGAAGGAAAAAAAATCTGAGATTGTTTGAGATTGTTACCATCTGTGAGACATAGCAGAAAGGTATGGGCTTCTTTAAAGACCAAAAAGAAAAAAAAAAAAATCACCAAACCCAGAATTCCATAATTAAACATATTTATACACTATTATCTACATAGACATGAGGCAATATTTACAGCTCACCTGATACTAAGGAACAGCCCTGTTTTAAGCTGGGATGAAGTCACTTTTCTTCCCAGTAGCTGGTACAGGGCTGTGTTTTGGATTGAGAATGAGAATAAATGCTCAGTATATAAACTGGGGGGAAAGCTGGCCACGGGCCACTTCTTGGGAACTTCCTGGGCATCGATGAATAAGTGGTGAGCAAATGCCTTGAGCATCACTTGTTTTGCATATTCTAGTTCCACTATTATTATTATAGCTTTCTTTTCTTTCCCATGAAACTCTCTTTATCTCAATTCATGAATGACTTCTTTTTTTCCAATTCTCTTCTTCATCTGCTGCATTCCTATTTCACTTTTCAAATGTTCTCTGCTCGTTGGTTCAAATACAGCCAGGGAATAGAGAAGGACTTCCAAGAGAAAAACTAGATATTATTCATACTACCACACTGATCCAGAGATCATTTTAATAAAATAGTCCCTAAACAGACACAAAAAACTCACCCTAAAAGTGTTTACCAAAAATTGCAGCCTTGTCCTTTTGGTACCTAGGTTTCTATTTGGACAGTGGAGCTTGTGATTAAGTTTTCTGACCTCTTGCTGTTCCACTCCCCAGTGAGATGATCACTGCGAAAGACTTTTGGTGACACACTGACACTAAAGAGATTTACACAACACAGCAGCAAAAATTAACCTTAAGCAGCTGATTTGTGCCCCCAGAGTCCTTCCTTGGAGATTTTTTTACGACAGTCCCTCCTTCTCTAACAACTCTTTTGTTTTCAAACTTTCTTCTCCTCAACCATGAGATTGAGGATCCCTCCTGACTGCTGGATCTGAAGCAGGAGCTTTGATCCAGTGCCTGCTGAACTCCATTGGTTTCAGCCAGCAGCAGAAGGTGCTGGATCAAGGCTGGAGGGTCTGGAAAACAAACTAGATATGGTGTGTGGAGCCAAGAGATAAAGCTGGTAGAAAAGGGAGAGGGGGAGAAGGAGACAAAGAAAAGCATTCCCCTGAAGATGTTTCTTCTTCATTTCATGCAACACTTCAAACTGCACAGGATTTTTCAGCCTTTACTACTGAGTGCTTTGGAAAAAAAATGGAAATCTGCCATGTCACAACAAAGAGCAGGCGAGTAACTTTCTCTTGTCAGAATACAAATGATAACACATCTTCTCTCTTTTTCTGGTGCCTTGTCATATCATCCTCTGTCTTACTGTATTTTAAAGAGAACTACCTGGCCCTCAATTCTTGTTGCACAAATCAAACCAAGACAGAGCCCATTTTGAGAAAAATCCTCCACTAACCTAAGATTTGTTCTGTAGCATTCCCATGATGCAGCTGAAAGGCAAAAGAACCAGTCTGCTGTGTGAGAAAGGATTTAATTTCTCTGGTTAGAAGAATTAATCTAGACAAGCACAAAGAATACAAGGAAAGGAAATTTCTCTTGTTGGAAACTGAATTTTGCTCTTGGATATGCATCTGTAACTTCTTCTGAAGTTAGCAGCATATCAAAGGCAGGATTAGGCCATAGGACATTTGCATCACTAGCCATGGATCCAGACCAAGGGTGGGAACAAAGCACATTTAATAAGCTGAAATTAACAAATATTTTAGTTGCCTACCTGCTCCATTTCCGTAAAGGTGCTCTGCTCCTCATCCTCCTCCTCGATATCCGACTCACCCACAGCAATAGGAACACAAATGGACAGGTCAGGATTGGTCATGAAATCATCATCTGTAATGGCCGGGTGTTTCTCTCCATTTTTATTCACTCCATCCTCAGCACGATTCTCCTTGTGGTTCTCCACGTCTTTGCCGAGCTCGGCGGTGGCGTGGCTGTTCACGCAGTTGTTGAGGGCTCCTGGGTTCTGGGCAGCGAGTTTCATCATGGCCTTCTTCTCAGCTGTGGTCTTGGGGTGCCGGAGGACGTTGCAGCAGAAGTTCCAGGCAGCTTTTTTGGCGTACTGCAGGCCCCTGTTGATGCGGGCGAAAGCGAGCTGCAGGTTGTTCATCTCGCCGTCCTCGTCCGGGGCTGACAGGTTGTCGGCGCTGAAGGAGCTCAGCAGCAAGGCAAGGAACAGGTTGAGCACCTGAAAGGAGTGAAGTTAAAAGGAAATTGGTGAACTCTAATGTGGGGGGGCATGTGTTTGTGTGGAAGAGGTTTTACAGCGACTTCTGTGAGCCAGATGAGAGGATCCATGTTCACCCTGAAAGAATTTTCTACCAAGGTCATTGACATAGAAACCAAGAAAGAAAGGAGGATAAATAAGAGAAACCTGAAAGTGCCTATCCAATGAGCACTTTGTTTCTCTCTTCTGACCAATAAGTAAAGTGTAAACTTGTGAGTTTTGTAAGAATGTATAAAAAGCACACATGCTGTAATAAAAACAGGTTTGAAGCCTTTTGAAAATGGAATGTGTTGCTTTGCATTGTGACCATCCCAACTATGACATGTTTGGTCCTGGAAATAGGAGGGTGTGAGTTTCATCTCATCTGTGGCACCGTAGCCCCATCATGGAAATCCCTCTAATTACAGGTGGTTTCAGCAGGAAAAGGAGTCTGCAGGCATTTTTAAACACATCGACCTCAGGTGTGAAAGTTTAGCATAGACAATAACACACACTGACATTCCCTTCCTCCCTCTCCATCCCCAACTCCCCAAAACATGGAAAATAAAACGTAAAGCTCAGAAATAGAATACAAAAAAAACCCCAAAAAGCTCTGGGAAGACCTCATTGTGGCCTTTCAATGCTTAAACAGGGTCTATAGGAAAAATGGGGACAAACTTTCTTGCAGGATTGTTGTAATAGGAGAAGGGGAAACAGCTTTAAACTATAAGAGGGGAGTCTCAGACTACATTTGGGGAAGAAATTTTTGAAGATGAGGATGGTGAGGTACTTCCATCACTGGAAGCATTCAAAGTCAGGTTGGATGGGGCTCTGAACAACCTGATCTAGCTAAAAATGTCCCTGCTCACTGCAAGGGTTTGGACTAGGTGCCCTTTAAAGGTCCCTTCCAACCCAAATTCTTCTATGATTCCATGACAATGATGTACATAGGCAAGGCACTTCAACCACACTGTACATTTGGAAACATTTCTAAACATTTGTATGCATTTTCACAGACAGTCTTGTTTTAAATATCCTCTGGGCCATGAAGGAAATCTATTGTGACTGTGAATAAACACCTCTGAGGTCATATAGCTTCAAAAACTTCTCCCTCCAGGCTAAAACAAGCCATCACAACCAGATTACTGTGGCCAAATCTGAGCAAGACTCACTCCCAAAGCAGGCTTGGTCCTGAAAATGCTGTTACTAGTCGGGAAAAAAAAAAGCTATTTGAAGATTTTCACAGGTCTATGAAAAGATCCAAACCGAACTTGAGATTGTGCGTTACCTTCCTCCTGTTCTTGTCACTTCAGAACTCTCTACTTTTGCTGGCAGCGTATGGCAAAAGTAGACACAACTAGGCATTTAAGTGACTGATGGTTTAAACCTCTTTTTAACACCCCTGCCTTGAATATATACCATTATATCCAATAAATAAAGCCAGCTTCTTCTCAAAGGCCATCCCCAGTAATATATCTCACAGGCTGGTCACCAGTTGCTGAACATTGAACATCTGCTCGTGGTCTGAGAAGAAGTAAATTACAGCTTTTGTGCTGGATTTATCAGGGCAAAAAGTTCACACTGGAGGTGGATGCTTGGGATGACAGGAACAGGGCAAAGGTGACTCAAACCAATATCTGCTAAAATATATTTACCCCAACACAAACCAATCCCAAATTGCCTGGTATCAACTCAACTGCTGCCTGTACCAAGTGGGTGGGTGACAGCTCTGGGTACTGGAAAGGAGAGGTCAGTGCTGCAGCCCTCCTGCCATTTACAGCAATAAAATGCACTTTGTGCAGGTGTTTTCTCTGTGATCTCTTAATGCTACCAGATATACCTGTAAGCCTCCTAACTTCTCTCTTTCTGATGGTACTTTAAGTTGATAACACCTGCTAGACCAACATAAACAGCATAAAAAGTATTTCTATTTAACTGGGCCTTACCAAAGAGCCACTATCTTCTGCTATCATCCCCTTACCCTGTTCCCTCTTATTTCAAATATTCAGAATATATGGGATAGAATTCTGAAAACCTGGTCCTAATCACTCTGATGGCACTGTGTTTGAAGTGCCCTGTCAGGGCTGTTTTGTAAAGTACCCTTTGCAATCACTGTGATTGAAAACAAAAGCAGCTGGTGGCACAGCAGATGCCCCTCGTCCATTATGAACCACTGAATAAACCATTGCTGCCCCAGCACTGCCCTGCTCTAAAGTAAAATGAGATTAAAGCTAATTGTTCCTTAGCTGGTCTGCCACACTGACAGCTCGTGTGGGTCTCCTCATCGCTGTGGTGGCCTGGTGGGAATAAATTTTTCCTTTCACACCCCACTTGCAGGTATTGCAGGTGATGCTGTGTGAAACCAGAGCAGCTGATGTGCAGCCAAGCAGGTGGGAGCCCATCAGGGAAAGAGGCACTGATAGATCCCCTTTAGCCACTTTCAACCCAGTCTGATAGCAGGATGAGGTCTCAGAGATAACCACACTGCTACAAGTGTCCTGAAAATAAGCATGTGTGTATGTAAGAGGGAGCAGCTGGAGGAAGGGAGGGGATAAAGGAATACAGAATAAAAATCTTCTGGACTCTATAGGTACAATTCAACTACTTTAACAGAGGTGTGTGCTGGTGCTGGAGGGTATCTGAGATATCTGCACCAGACCTACAGGAGGTCTGTGTCCTCCCAAAGCTCCAGCTGCCGTCCAACCAGGGCATCCCATGTGTTGCAGGAGGACACAGACTGGCCAAATTTAGGGGACTGAATTGCTCATCAAGGATGGCAGCTGCCTCCAGCCTGAAACACCAAACCCTGAGAGTCTAATGGTGCACCTAAGCCTCATTTCAATCAGAAATTCATCTTGTGGACAACAGAGACTGACCAAGCACAGGTGACCATGCCAGGGCTATGTGCATCTGCCAGCATGCCTCGTGCCAACCGACCCTTCCATGCCCAAGTCATCCTCAGGCAATTGCCCAGAAGGACATGCTGTTCTGGGAGATCTGTGTCCAGCTGGAGGCCAGGATGGGTACCTTGCAGTATCCCCAGAGGTCCTCAGGTAAAACAGAGTCAAGCCCTAGACCTCTGCAGAGTAGTGGCAGCTCAGACATCTCCATACATGAATATCTCCTTGTATGCACAGGAATTTCGTTATCTGAAGCTGAATTTCATCCTGTATTTTATTAACTCTGCTGTTCACTAAAGGTTTGAAACACCTTGATTCACTTTTCTGTATTCATTTCAGACATGGAGCTACATATATACATTAGATATGTTTGTCTAGATACACCTGCAGGTACACGTAATAGGTGGTAGAATCCTCAGTGGTGTTATTTACCATGGCTTATTAAAGCAATTTTGTTTTCTTCCCAGAAATGCAGCTGACATTTTGCTCAAAAACCATTTGCATTTCATGCTTTTAGCCAAAAATAAATCTCAAATATCATACCCTACTTCCTTCATGAGCAGGTAACCTCAGAGTTGCATTGCTGGGCATTCAAACAGAATGAACTGCTGAATAAGCACTTTATGTTTACTTATTCCCATATTTCACTGTACACTGCATTTTCCAGAAAAAAATATATGTCTAACCCATGACACACCACATTTCCTGTAAAAGGTTACTAATAATACCCAGTTCTCCTGGCTGCTAACACAGTGCTCTCAGTTTAAGCAAAAGCAAACTAAAGATTACCTCAGTTTCCAAAAAGCAATGGCAGATTTGTATGTCCATATGGATCCCCTCAAAAAGAAATCTGCTTTCCAGTGACACTGAGCTGCCAGACTGCGAAAGCAGGTCGCTTTTTTGGTCTTTGAGGCTGGGAATCAAATGACAGATGCACTCAAAGAACCCCAAATTCTTTTAGTATAATTATGTTAAGCTTTTAGCCTAATGACAATCCAGCATGCTTTCGTTGACCTTCTCACTTGTAATGCCTTTTCCAAAGCTCGTGACTCTGGTTGTGCCAGTGTTAGGCACAAATGATCAGATTAATCCAGCCTCATGTCAGGTGCCTCCCTGAGGTGCTTAAGTTGAAGTTTTCCCAGGATGTCTGCAGACAATGGAGACAGTCTGGCATCCCAGGGGATGTTGAGGAATGAGCAGTGCCCACCAAAGACAAAGCAAACTTGGATTTTGCATCTCAGAGCTGGATGAAAGGCAGATGCAGGACGAATAAGCCACACAGAATCACAGAGTATCTCAAGCTGGAAGGACCCATAGAATCATCAAGATAGGCCTGCTCCCTGCAGGCCTATCTAAAACTATATCATGTGACTGACAACGGTGTCCATTGTCACACCCAGCAGCCCATCTTGGTGACAATCACACTGCAGGACAGTGGTGACCAGCCTTTACAACCAGACAGCCTTCCCCAGGGCAGAGGGGAGCTCAGGGTGTTCCAGCCCCACCCCGAGCAGCAGCACAGGGTAACAAGCCAGGCACTGTGCAAAGTGCTGCACCAATTCTGTGCTGGCAGCACAGAGGGAAAAGTGAAAAGCACAGGGGTCTGGAGCTGTGAAGATGATTCCAAGCTCCCCATCCATGGTGGGGAAACAGGCTGCTAGAAGCACCCATCCTCCCCAAAAAGTTCTAGGCAGGGAGACACATATGCTGCTGTGGTAGACTGCAGTCTGAATATCTTGGCTACATCATCTCCTTTTGTGTCAACACAGGGCAAAATCAGACAATTTCTATTCAGATGACACCTTCTCATCAAATCCTGTTTGAAGATATATCTGTAAGCACTGCTGCTGAAGTTAGAATACTTTTGGAACAAAAGCATGAGACTACTTCTTCCTTTCCCTTCCACCTTTTTGTTTGCCTTCATTTAGCAAAAGTGGAGCAATATAAATCTTTATGTATTTAACCTCCCATCTGTCATTCAGTCAGACAGTGTGCATGCCTCCTGAGCTCCTGTGAATTGACTCAGCACTGCATTCACTGCCCTGGACCCTCACTGGTGGCACCCAGGAGGAGGGGAAGGGATTTTACACCTTGCTTCCCTGGGGAAGAGAAATCTCCAAGGAGCCAGCCAAGCAGGTTTTGCTATAACAACAGGGTCCAGAGCAGAAAATATTCCCATCAGTGAAATCTACCATGCAAAAAGGAAGCCATTAATCCAAATTGTAACCCTGTGGCAGCTCATTGTCACTTCTGTCACTCAGCTGCATAGGAAAGGCCAGACAATGTATGTGAAGTACCTGCCAGGATTGTCAGCTACTCATTTAATACTTTTTTCAGCTACTCATTTAATACTTTTTCTATTGTGGATAAAACACAGCCCATCTACCTGCAGTGCCTAGTAGATACAGAGCAGCAAGAAGCTCTTCAGGCACTCTCTGACCAGTCAAAATATCTGATTTTCTTCCTGTTCATGGATGGCAGTGGACATCTGCACTGTTCTTTGGCTAGCACAGATGGGAGAGATGCAGTTTGTTCTCTGGAGACCTTCTAGCAAGCCTAACAAAATAGGTGCCAATTATTATATTTCTGTTTACTGCAGCAGAATCCACTAAGCTGCAAAGAAAAACTGCTCAGAAAGGGGCTTTCATTGCACTGAGTAATGTTAGATCTAAGTTAGAGATCTGCAGTGGTAGGTCAGTAATGTAGTCAGTCTCTCTGGAGGATTATTTTCTTCCTTGGAAGTGTATTTTCCAATCCTTTGTACATTTTCATCCCAGGGCAAAGTCTACTAAGAGAGAGTATTCCTGCAAAAAGCAATTTACATGATCAGTTATTTTCTATATTCCCTTCCTATTCTTTCCGCTATTTGTGCTTGGATAAGAAGCTTATATCCTCCCAGCCCAGTTTCTCTTTATCCTGCAGTCAATCTCATAATCCCATTCTTCTGATATCTTAGTTTCTCGCTGTCAAAATGATCATGATACCACAAGATTGGCAAGAGGTCCCTGTGGCCTGGGGGAGGGAGAGCACAGGTTGGATACCATCAATCTCCTTCATTTTTCTTGCCCAAGACCAGCTAGGAAAGCACATGGAAATGGGGATATGAATTTCGTGCCTTGCAGCCACACAACTTCCCACATGGCAAGTGCTTGAACCCACAAGCGGGACAGCAGCTGCAGGTGGGAGGGTTGTGGGGCACTGTTATGAGTGGAAAAGCTGTCCATTTTTTTTCAGAGTTAACAAGTTAAACCAATTGCTGTTGGTTGTTAATTTCATGTTGTAACCACCTATTGTTAATAGTTTTTCTTTAATTACCTGTTGTTAATGGTTAAAAATCCCTCTGTGTCGGGTATCCCCCTCCACTGCCCGCCGCTCCTGAGACTGACACCTGAGACGGGGGAGGTGACATCGAACCTGGTATGCAGATTAGAATGCACCCAGGATGCAAATGGACAGGAATCTACCCAAATCCAGCCAAAAAACCTCTAAAACAAAGAGCCAACATGGAATTAAGAGAGCTGAGAGATGTGTAAATATCAGGAACTGAGTCCAGTATCTGCTGAAGTCCTTTTTACTTCTTGCCCCATGAATGGATGTCTCCTGAAAGGAGAACCTCCAGGATAAAATTGAAAAAAACCCAGGAATCTACTACTGCTCCCCTGAGGACAGAATCCACCTCCTGGGGAGCAGCACCAGTGGCATTTGTGCAACAAGACCCATTGGTTCTCCCTGCCTGGGCTGATTTTTTTTAATAAAGGCATTAAAAAAGGAGAAAGATCTCCTGCCTTATTTATTTCAGTACCACTGTAACACCAATTCTTCCAACAGGAATTTTTGCTCATCAACTCTGTATTAGTCTCTTAGGTGAAATAACTGGTTTGTCTGTTTAAATATAAGAAAATGAATTTTAATAAGAACTATGCAACAAATACAGTCTATTTCCCAAGTAAAATCTCTGAACTACTCCATGATGGCAATGAGAGTGGATGTTCTCCTTAGGAAAGAAAAAATGTAAATATGGTAAGAATAATTATTTAATATGCAAAAAATGGCTGTAATTTCAGAGATTTCATGTGAATGACTTCTATTTATCCAGAAAAAAGGAGAGAACAAGGCTGAATTTTACCTCTGGCCTATGAAGAATGAGTAGGGAGGCTGACACAGCTTCATCCATCCTCAGGAACGGGGTGAGTTGAGGGTGTTCCCCCCACCCTGAATATTTTTGTGGTATTTACAATACAGCTGGGGGTTTTGCTGACCATTCTTCTCTTCAGGTACTGAACTTTATGTTTCCCTGCAGTTTTGGTGTGTCTGGTGCAGCTGTTTGTCTCTGAGCAGTGCAGGGCAGAGAAGCGATGCTGGATGGCAGCTGTGCTCACCTGTGTTTGACGGGGTGTGGAATGATCACCCAATTTCTCACTGCAGAGTTTAAAGGGGTATCTGTAATTAATGGGGCAGATTCCTCAGTCCTGTTCTCCTCACTTTGCACAGCAGGGACCAACCTCTGCCTCTCTTCATCCCCAGGTCCTGCAGCACCCCCCAAGCTGGAAGAGCAAGGTGCCTGTGTCCTTGTCACTTGAAACACAGTCCTGGAAACATCAGTCTGAGGCAACCTGTGACACTTCTTACCACAACCTGCTGGTTGCCTCGTGTTTCCAAGAGTTTTTCATTTGTTATTCACCTACGTGCATATAACTGTGCAGACAAATTGTACCACTCCAAATCTGGTCAAGAACTATTGAATTCAGATTTCTTTTGTAGCTGATGACTTTCAGTGTTATTTTTTTGCTAAGTATGTTCCGTAGAAGTATTAGAAGATGAATCTTTGGAAACCAAAGTGTTTTCTGATCTGAAATTCCAAGTCTCCAAATGTCATATGTGAGGAGGGAGAGATGCTGAGTGGAGTCAGATAAATTCTTCCCACTACTGGAGCCACAGCATAAAAACAAACATGTTCCTGCAGGTTTTTCATCAGATATCAAAACAACATTAATTCACCAGAGTAGCAAGGGCTCCATCAGAGCTGCTGTGGACTTCTCAAACCACTGTCTAGACAGATAAAACGTGCTGTGAGGCAAGTCCAGTTGAAAGCTTCTCCCAGCAAAACCAGCTGTGTTTGTGATGTTAAAGGCTCAAAAACATCGGGGAAACTATGGAAGGTTTATTGTTTGCAAACCAAGAGACAATCACTCTTCTGCTAAGTCAACAAAAGGGTTTGGCTGTCCTGCTGAGGAGGATGTCAGGACAATCAGACAGCAAGACAGACTGCACAGTCTGGGGAGTCTTTGCTATTGCTGCTCCCTGCAAGGAGTGATGATCAGTGAGAAACACCTGCATTACCCTGGAATATTTTCACTGGCTGCATGCAAATAACAGCTGCTCTACCAGTTACACAATGACTAGACATAAGAAAAAACCCTCTAATTTTGGATGCTTAAGCTCTGCAGTTTCTACCTGAAGACCACACCAAGACTAACCCTAAGGGGCTCACATGGAGAACACTGCCCAGTCCAGGCAGAGTGGGATCCCTGGAGTCATCCTTTTACAATTCAGATCCTACACCACCACAGAGAGGGGGACACTCAGTTGTGACCAAGGACTGTGACAAATTTTGCTCTCAGTCATCTCAAGGCCATTGTGTCCCTTGGGCAGTCAGGACTGGAGATCAAGAGAAGAAGGTAATTCTCATTCACACATGGCAGAAAACAGCTGGGGAAAGATAAGCCACAGAGAACCAAAAGGATAAAAAAACCCCACATGGAATCAGAGTAAAATTGAAAGAAAACCAGTGATAATGGACAAAGTAAGTAATGGCTCCCTGTGGCCAATATATTACAACAACAGGGTAGGCCTGGAGACTCAAAAATTAAATCAGAGAGTCAAGAAATAATTAATATTATTTCCCCCCTGCCTCCTTTTTTATTTCAGGGAGAACATGGTTTCCTTTAAAAATCTTACTTTCTAATCAATTTCCCAGGTTTAATATTATAACTTGGGTTCAATCACAAAACCACACTTTCCTATTAAGTGAAATGTGAAAAGGATACCTCTACAGTGAATTTGGGAGGTGTAAGGAGGTTCTGATTTTGTGCATTTTCCAAGTGCAGATTCCTGAAAGGGCAGAACAAAGTGACAGAGCTGCCTGCCAGCCAGGAGGCCTTCTTTCAGAAAAGCTCCAAAATAGATTTCTACCAGTAATTTTGCACAATATGAAATCTCCTGCCTTCACAGCACATGGCTAGGCTTGTGGCTTTCACAGACCTCTGTTGGAGAAGCCCCATGACTCAGAAGTGGGACAAACCCCCACATTTTATTAAAGAAACTGGAGGATTTAGCAGCAGTGGTGCCAGTTACACTTCCAAAATGAAAGCCATGCCCTGCAAGGTGGGAGGTGCTGACACACACACCTCACTGCTGTCCTAAAAAGTGACCCATTTCATCTGCCAGCACCTGATCCTGGGTCCCAGAGTGTCCTCAATGGTCAGCCCATCCCCTTGGGTCTCTGGCTCAGCTGTGGCTAATTCTGCATATTTTTTAATGCTTCTGAAATTCCCAGGGACGTATCCATGGGTAAGAAGGGAAGGAGGTGGATGTCCTTATCCTACAGCATAAAGCTGGCTCTGAGCTGTGCTTTTCAGAGAAAACTTAGTAGAAACATAAGAAAAATACTCCAAGGAGGATTGGCTACCAGCATCCTTCAATCCAAATCTGTGCTCCACCACATGATCAAAGCAAACTCATCTTTCCAGGCAAGATGACCTCATCTCTGAATTCCTTCTTATATCAGAAAACACAAAGGCATTTTGCTGATGTGGAAATCCGAAAATTGTTTCATTTATTAATTGTATCTTGGGTGTCTGTCTAGCACTGGGGTTACTAAAACTTTTAGTGCAAGATGGGTAAGCAAAGGAGAAATTAGATGGTGTCAGTTGTCCTTAAGAACATTTCTATGGGGTTGTTCTCACTGCCAGTCTGCTAGAGAGAAAGCAGAAACTGAGAGCCAGGCAGCTTGGCCATTTTATGACCTAAAAATTGCGTCTCAGTAGCAAACAAAGACCAGCCAAGGCCTGTTCCCCATCCCTGAGGGCAAGCAGCTGACTTCTCTTCCCCAGGCAGGATGGAGTTGTGGCTGCTCTCCCCAGCCAGGGTTGTTCCCTGAATCCCCAGGCACCAGCTGGGATGGGGTGGCCAGGGAATGCATGAACCAAGACAGGGGAGGGACGCTCATAATGTTTATTTTCATGCCTCAGTTTCTAGAGGAAGCCACCTGCCTGTGTTTTCAAACAAGATCCTTCAGCAGGCACTTTGCACTTGCTGAATCTCCCAGAAAAGGGATGGAACAACATCCAAATGTGGGGACAAGAGAACTACAGGAGGGGAGAAGGGATATATGGAAGCCTTCCTGGAACAAACACCTGTACAAAAGGGTTTGTAACACAAGGAGCAAAAGAGTGCTCTTAGTTGTGCATTTTCAATGAATGAGTCTGGGTGAGGGGGGCCAGAAAGAGAGGGGAACTTGTGATGGGGAGGAGGCTGCAAACAGAGGAAAAAGGGTGTAAACTGCATGTAGAGCTGCTTGAAAACCTTCCATCTCCAAAGATTTTGTAACTTTCCATGAAAATTCAGCATGGAAAATGTCAGGTATATTTCAATCCAAATGCTCAGGTCAGTTGGCATGTACCCTTTCCAAGAAAAAAAAAAAGACTAGGACCTACAGATGGCAAAGCTTGGTCAGAACATAAAACCCCTTTTGCATTGAATTGATTTACAAGAATTTCAAATGGCTTCAGGACAGCATCTTGGAACTTGCTTGTGTATTGGGAAGGGTGAAGTCAAGACACACAGTGATGTGGAGCTCAAAGAAGATGTCATGGAAAGCAGAAATCCAGAGGAATGTGGAAAAAGGAGGAGGTTTGCTCTAAGGGAGAGATGAGGAAGATTACAGCAGAGATGTGAGGCAATGTGAAAAAGGGAATTATAATCACCTCTGCTGTGGCTGAGAGAGTCAAGGGACTTCAGCCTGAAGAAGAGAGGGCTCTGGGAAGAACTTAGAGCCCCTTCCAGTGCCTAAAGGGGTTACAAGAGAGCTGGAGAGGGACTTTGGATGAGGGCATGGAATGATAGGACAAGGGGTATTGGCTTTAAACCAAAAAAGGAGAGATTTAGATTAGATATAAGAAAGAAATTTTACACTGTGAGGGTGGTGAGGCACTGGAAGAGGTTTCCCAGAGAAGTTGTGACTGTTCCATCCCTGGAAGAATTCAAGGCCAGGTTGGAAAGGCCTTGGGTCAGTTGGGTCTAGTGAAGGTATCCCTGCCATGGCAGGGGGATTGGAATGAGATGATCTTTAATGTCCCTTTCAACATAAATCACTCTTTGATTCTAGGACAATGAAGGCCAGAACTGACCAAAATGGAAGAAAATACATTTTAGGTAGAAGATAATTAAAGGAACAGCAGATTTGGTTCATATTCAATTAGAACTAATTTAAACACGATTCTGGCTAAGAATGACCCAAACAAAACAGGAAAAAAAAATTAACACATGAATCTGGAGTCAAGGAAATAGGACAAAAGGGACTTAAATAGTAGCAAAGAAACAAAAA
The DNA here is from genome assembly GCA_013400635.1 of Hypocryptadius cinnamomeus. Classification (NCBI taxonomy): domain Eukaryota; kingdom Metazoa; phylum Chordata; class Aves; order Passeriformes; family Zosteropidae; genus Hypocryptadius; species Hypocryptadius cinnamomeus. Next base: position 2,663 of record VYZP01062056.1, on the reverse strand, counting down.
TTATAAGAGAGGTGAAAAATCAATAGGTTTGGTTCTCCTTTCCCTTGTATTGTTTGCAGTAATATAAAATTGATGGAATAGATTTATATCTGTTGGAGATTCTCCTCAGTAAGTGTGGGTCAGTCAGTTCGTTGAATTTAGAGAAGTTTAACACAGTAAGACACCGACGAGTGGAATTTCAGAAAGATGAAGAAATGTGGAATGGCAGCAGGAGACCAAAGGCAGGACCCCTTTGCAGGAATTCTTACTGCTCAATAAGACCCCAAAAGGCAGGAAATTGGCATCTGATCCTGTGTACTACCTTTATTTTCCAAATGCATTATTCAGCATTTTTCCTTGGGAAGTCACAGACCGTGTAGCCACACATGTGTTGGGTAGAGAAATCCAGGTATGAATGTGCACTGTACATGAAAAGATAAATTCCAGTGTCTCTTAAATATCATACACCTGCTAAGAAGGTTAAGTCTGTCATGACTCACTGGTTGTTTCACATATTCTTTTTAACAAGATATTTCTAGAGGCAACTGTTAGAATGAACAGCTCACTGCTTATTTTTGGTGAAGGAAAAAAAATATTCGCAACAAGATTAAAAAAAAAATGTATAAGATGTTTAGGAGTAGTGAATAATGTATTAATTTTGTACCACGTGGTCCATTTTAGCATTAAAACCTTGCCTTTCCCTCAGCACATGTTAGGAATAATTCTGTTGTCATTACCCTTTCAATGACATCCAGACAACTCACACTGTGACATTAATAAAAAGAGACACATTTAGTTGTACCTACCTTTGAACACTCTTGCCCAATTAAATTTGACTCAGTGCCTTCTAGATTTTAATAACTACCCAGTTATTAGCAAGAACTTAACCACTGACAAACCCTTACTTACACTATTAATCATGGACACCTGTAGTACAAAAAGTGGGCAGGTTTACCCTACTGATGCCTACTACACCAAGAGGTGTTGTAGGCAGTTTTCCTGCAGTTTTTCAAATAATAACTTAGTTTCCCTTCAACCCCCTGGAATAAACCCAAATCTCAGCAAGGAATCCACTAGAATCGTCACAAGTGAAATATCTATGAGGACATAAAACATACATATGGTGTATCTTATTAAAAATATTTCATCTTGTCAGCAGTTCATATAATGGAGTCAATACTTAAACAATATTTTTAGAGAAATATCTTTGATTTGGAAACACAATTAGAACAAAAAGCATGAGGTTGGTTTCCAAGGGTTGGGTCAATTGAATTAATGTATTACCCTTCTTCTTCCTTCATATTTCCAAGACACCTCACGCCCATAAATGTTAATGGAAGATAGTTTTGTGTTCCCTTACATACATGCCCATGGAAGAGCACTAGCATTGATAACAGATTTTATTTCTCTCTGATATATCCCAGTGACTCATTTATAGATCAAGAAGCAATATTTATAATTCTACCGATGAAAATCTGCACCAAATGCCAAAATCTGTCACAGTCCACTAATGAATCTGCTTTGGATTATTGCTTTGGGAATTCCTTAAGTCACAAAAAAATCCCCCTTTGTCCACTTTTTGTTTTCATCCTCCTTTGAGCTCCATCAGAAGCAAAAGCTCACTTCTCTTCTGTATGCCAACTTCTACTGGGATTTGAGCTAACTGTATTTTCAAATATTTACCTTTCTGTGGATGAATATTGCAAGAAAAAATTGGCAGATTTTAGTATATATTCAACACGAGCACCATATAACACCTTGCAAACACACTTGTCCCCTAACACAAGATGCAAGCTCAGATTTAGTCACCAAGTGCCAAGACTCAACTCTTCAGAAGAAACAACTGAGCCTGTAGCAGATACAGGATCTCATAAATCTGAAGTGACAAAAAGTAGCAATTACTTTTTAGACGTAGGTTTTGAAAGTAGTCAATCCTCCCACCTATTTTCAGGTGCATTTCCCTCACATATCTAGGGTGAACCAGCCCTAAACCTCACGGATTCGAATAGACTCAACTCAATCTACCATAGAATGGCATTTTTGAAATGCAGCAGTCTTTGATGGCTCATCATAAATACAATGAGATCAATTTCCCCAGACTTTTAGCACCAGCATCTGGTGTTACACATGGGGGTGGGATATATCTACCCAATAAAATAAATTATAGTTATTTGTGTAGGTACTGATAAATCATACAGCTTTTAAAGCCTGGAGTGTCAGTCAAAAGCTTTATATTTCAAGTAACCCACAAGAGGATGGAGGCTTTCCATCTCTACTAGGAGCCATCACAGGCAAGTGGACTGATTGATGGTTGGTGTCAGGATTTATTTTCTTTAAGCATCAGATGATGCCATCTGTTTCTGGTNTTAAGCATCAGATGATGCCATCTGTTTCTGGTGGACATTTCTTTAGCCCTGAGGATGTTCAATACTTAAGCAGATATAGCCAGATGCTTGCCCAAAAGTATTGACTACCTCAGTGCTCTGCTTCCCAGGCACTTCTCAAGAAAGGATGGATAATGGGGAATACAAATAGCTAAAATTGCTTTGGGACACACAGAGTGTTCAGGTAGCTGGCATGGAAATGATGAAGGGAGAAGCTGGGAATGTGCTGGGGTTTAGCTGCCTCCCTCGGAGGTTTGAGCTCTCCAGCATCACAGCAAATATTCCCTCTGCCAGCCATGA
>VYZP01062054.1:0-32545 GCA_013400635.1 Hypocryptadius cinnamomeus | reverse complement strand
CCAAGCCCTGTCCAGCCTGGCCTTGGACCATAGGAGATCTCCCCTTATTGGTGAAACACACACACACCTATAGAGATGTATATGTAATATATGGCCATGGTGTTCATATGGGATCAGAGCCCCATTATTGGCACAAGGCACGTTAAACATGCACTGCTGGGGATCCTCTCCTGCTCTGAGTCCCACAGGATTCACCCTTTTCCCAGCTATAGGGGGTGAAGTTGCCTCAGCTTCCAAAAGGACCCTTCAGACAGAGATTCACCTGTCAAATACAAGATTTGCAATAAACTCACCCTAAGCAGCAAGAACAGGAATCCCAGGACAAAGAAAACGTGGGGAGAGTTTGTGTTTCTGCCGGTACAGCCCCCCCAGCCCAGCAGCAACACCTATATGTGCATTTAAAATAAATACACTGTGTGCTGCAGAGCTCTTCAAAAGGCACCTCCCAACGGGGCAGAGGGCCAAGGGCACCCTGACACGTGGGGACACAGCTGCAGAGCCACAGAGCAACCCCACATCCCCCCAAAACCAGCACAGAGCCCAGCTGCCCCTGCCTGCCCCCCACAGCAAGGTAAGGAGAGAGGGGAGGTTACATTTACATTCTATTATACATATATCAAATATATAGAATAAAATATATAAAATATAAAATAATATAAAATATTATACATATATTAAATATATAAAATATAGAGATCAGATATTGGGGAGGAATTCCTCCCTGTGAGGGTGGGCAGGCCCTGGCACAGGTTGCCCAGAGAAGCTGTGGCTGCCCCTGGATCCCTGGCAGTGTCCAAGGCCAGGCTGGACGGGGCTTGGAGCAGCCTGGGATGGTAGAAGGTGTCCCTGCCATGGCAGGGGGTGGGACTGGACAATAATTTAAGGTCCCTTCTAACCCAAACCATTCTGTATTCCACGATATTTAGATATTCCTGCTCCCTGAGTGTCCCATTTTCAGGCTTTTTGCCTACAAACACTTATTCTCCAGAGAGCAGTTGTGCTCTCACACACACCAACAAACAAGCTGCTCCTGCTGGTTCTCCTCATCAGGTTTCAGAGGACAGAGGAATCAGTTTCTCTTTGTTTCAGCTGGGTAACAAAATGCCTTGCTGGGTTGGGAACAGGGACTGATCCTGCTCTGCCAGGGCTGCCAGCATCCTGGAGTCTCCTTAACCCAAGATTTTCACTGCATCACAGGGCCCCAAAAGCAGGATTTTTAGGACAGACATCCTAGAAAGCACAGCTGATTGTTTGGGAGCTCAAGTCCTGCTGTCACAGCTTCACACACCCAGGGACTGAGTCCCCAGACTGAGGCATGTGCAAAACAACCAATTTTTGCTGTATTTAACACCTGGGTGGAGGCTGGGGCCCCATTCTGAGTCACTGAAGATCCAGCAAATCATCTCAGCCATGTGGGGGGAAACAGCACTTAAAATTTCAGCTGTTGTGCTTCCTCAGCCAGTTCAGCACTGCATCCATTGAATTAATAATGACCAGCCAGGGCCAGCACTGCTGATACAGACCAGCTCCCTCTGCTCCTGAAATATTTATTGATTTTAAAGAATTATATCCCCAGCCTGGTGCAGCTCAGGCTGTTTTCTATGGGGTTGGATTAGGATGAGCCCATTTGCTTAAGCAAGAGATCAGGTTCTTCCAGGATGGCCCTGGGCAGCACTGACGTGCTGCAGGAACACTCTGGCTCTGAATATGAGCTTGAAATGGTCTTGGGGTCTTTATTTTCTCTGCTTTAAGCCTGGTTGAGGTGGTGAGGGGTGTTTTACCCAAATAAATCCTGTGAGAACATCACAAAGGCCGTGAACCTTCAGAGTCTTCATCCTCTCGTGGTTTTGGGTCCCGCAGTGACACAAACAGGACCCACAGCCACATTTGACAGTGGTTTTGTTAATATAAAGAATTGCTAATGGCCAAGCTGGAGATCCAAAGCCCACTGGGACCCCTCAGCACATCTGAGCTGGATTTTAACCCCAGATCTGCAGAATTTTACAGGGTAAAATTCAAAGCTGTTTGCCAGGCCCCCATCCCTTTCTCCACTGAGGGGGTCCTGCCATGGTCACAGTGGGGCTGAGGCTGAAGTTCAGGGTTTGGGGGGGTCACAGCTGCACAAAAAAAAGCCACATTAATGCCCAAACACCCAGGTGCAACCCTGCCCTTCCCACAGAGGAAGGAGAAACCCCTGGACCTTGCCCATGAGCAACATGGATCGCTGCAAAAATAGGAAAAAAAACCAATCCACAACATTTTCAGCAACATGGAACGAGCCCAGCTGGAGGGCCTGCGCTTCCCCCAGTTTAATTAGCTCCTCAATGATGCAGAGCAGCTTCCCCAGGAGCCTGAAGATGTATTTTTAGGTGCAACCACTCCAGAAATAGAAGCATCCCCACAGGAAGCTGCAAACAACCACCAAGGAGCCACGTGCAGGTTGTGCTGTGGAGGCACCAGCTGAGAGCAAAACCTGCACCCATCCCCAGCACAGGGGACATCAGAGCAGGGGCACTTCCAGCAGCCACCTCAGCACCCTCCCAGACATGCCCTTGGGAAAATAGAAACACAGAAATTCAAACAGAAATGAGATGTTTTGTACATGCTCGTGTCACAGCACGAGGTGGGGTTTGCAAGGGGACTCACCACAGGTGACCTCCCCCAGTGAGCTCCTGAGCAAGCCTTGGCATTCCCATGGGTTCTTCTGTACTTCTGCTCATTCCTACAGACTTGGGAAACTCCTCAAGACTTCTACTGATGGGTTTGCTGTGGCAGTCTCACAGAGCAAAACATCCAGATGAAGCTCCAGAGGAGGCCACCTCTCAGACTAATCCTGCCCCTGTGGCAGGCAGAGCTCTCAGCAAAATCTGAGCCTTCAGGAATGAGTCCAGCCTGATTTTAAGCAAGTCTGGGAGAGAAGACAGCCTCTGTGAAGATATTTGGTTAAATCTCCCTCCAAGGAGCACCACTTGCCCACTGCTCCCCCCACAGCCACTGCCCAGCCAGGGCTGACAGGGGATCCACAGGGATTTGTGACATCTCCAACAGCATGTGAGAGAAAGCTGGAGTGCTGGAAAAGTAGCAGCCATCTCCAATTTGTTTTAAAGCTTTTGGAGGCTTTACATCCCATAGCATCACCAGAGGCTTTCTCCCCAAAACCTTTCCTCTCCAGCCAGGGCACAAACACACTCTGGGCCCATGGAGGAGTTTTTGCTGGAAAATGATGTTTAACCTTGAAGTCTGGCAGAAATATGGAGTTTTTCACCTTCTGGATGCTCTCTTAGGAATTCCCACTCAGCCAGCAGAAGCTCCCTCCACTCAGCTTCCACCAAGATCCACAGAAGAACCCCCCCAGTACAACCCCTCTGCCAAAACCAGCCTGGCAAGACCCTTGGTGACCACCAAAGTGCAACCACCCCTGAGACAGCTGCAGGAGAAAGCCAAGGTCACACAGGGAGCAAGGGGGACACAGGGACCCCTAGGAGGACACACAGCTGTGTCATTGCAGAGAGATTTTATGGCAAAATCAGCTGAATTATCTGGGGTCGAATTAAAGTTGCATGAGCTTTCCTTTTCTAATCACAGGAATAAATAGCTGAGTGAGTCAGTGCCTGAGAAAAGGCAGCAGCAGCTCCTGGGTAAACAACCTGCTGCTCCCCAAAGCTGGATACAGACAGGAAAGGGTNCACACTAAAGCAGCACAGAACCTGAAAAATATGAAAGCTAAAACCTGAGGCATCACCATTCCCATTTTGAGGGAAGATGCTGAACTGAAAGCAGGAGAAGCCAGGTTTGTACAGGAGCCAGGCTGCACAGGCAGCACCTCATGGACAGCACTCAGCCCCACATCACCCAGCACAGGCTCTCCCAGTGCAAATCACCTCCAAAAAAATGAACAAATACCAGAAAAAAATCCATTTGCCAGCATCTGAACATCCCACTTTGGGCTTTTTTCCAAGCAAAGCATCCCTGTATCCATTAGCTATTGTCTCCCTCTAGTGCAGGCAGACACCATCCTGATCCTCTCCTGCCTGGCTGGACACCAGGGCTGGAGCTCTGCGGAGATCCCAGCCTGGGAACACACCAGGCACCAGCCTTACCTTTGCACTGATGAATCAGCTTCCCACACTTTCAAATTTATTTTTTCTCATCCCATTTCCTCCCAGCAGATGCTCAGGGCAGGAGGGATTTCTCAGTGACCACACTGGAGATGAGTGGTGTTTATGCAGGGCTGGAGAGGACAGCGAGATGAAACAGCATCCTTCCCTCTTCCCAGTGCTCCTGGGGAACCAGCCTGACCTCCCCTCACCCTTCAGAGAGGGGATCAGGCTTTGCTCAGCTGAGCTTTCCAGGGGATCTTTCCACAGCTGCCTCTAACACCTCTGTACATCCCCTAAAGCAAAATCAAAACCTGAGCTTCAATTTCAAAACGAAAAGATCTCCCGTCCTCTCCAGGGAGAATTCCTGCCAAGAGAGAAAGGGAATGATGCTGCAAATCTCTCCCCTTTTCAACTGAGCACTGCAGCAGCACCTTCACCCCCTGCTCTGCAGCTCAACCCACACAAAGTCAAGAGCCTGGAGACACAGGAATGATCCAGAGGCTCTCCAGGCACTGCTGTCCCTTCCAAAAGCATTTATTTCTTTATTGAATGAGGCACCTCCAGCATTTGCAAATCCACCTTTCTAAGGATAAAAAGGACATCACCTCACCTGCAGAGCCCAGTTCCCATTGGGATGATGCTTCAGAGGAGCTTCCCAGCATGGGTGGCCAAGGGCAGGAAAGAATCAGAGCCACAGGGACACCCCCACCCAAACCATCACCACTGAAGCTCCTGGGTTATGTTCTTAAATAATGTTAAACCAGGCAAACCTGCATGGATCCATTAAACTGACACTTACACCCCAAAATAAGTGTCTAGACACCTGCCAAAGCCTCTGACCCCAACCAGGGCAAGCGTGGAGACCCTCCAGGGTTCAGGTTTTCCTCCCATCTGCAGTTGCAGGGATGTGTTTCTACTTTCCACATCAAACACCTCCACAAGTCAGGCTAGTGGTATTTGAGTTTTAACTCCATGGAATAACAACTCCATGGAACACAACACTTCAGTGGCCACAGCTGCAGCCCAGGGGTAGCTGCTGCTGTGAGGAAACCACATTTTCCAGGTTTTTTCTCCCTCTTCTGAGCTATTTCACAGCTCTCAGCAGGACATGGCATGATCCAGATCACTAGAACCATGTAAGGAAGAGGCTTCTTTACCTCCTGCCTGGTGAAGGCCAAATATAAACTAAAAAACAGCACAGAGGGGAGTGTGAGCAGCTCAGGGTGAGCAGTTTGATCTGTTTCACCTCTGCAATCAACCCCCAATTAATGACTGACCCCTGTTTTATCACCTTCCCTCAGATAATCACATCCTCAAGTGTTCTAAAAAACCAAACCACCCCTCACCTTGCCCACTGCAGAATCCCACAGGACTGAGAGGTTCCTGTAAGATACAGAGGAGGGGCCACCTGATCTCCCCACACCCCCAGGAGAATCCCTGTCCCATCAAAGACCCTCCCCACACTTGTTCCCAACAAAGCACAAGGTAACAGCATCCAAACCCTCTCCCAGAACTCCTTCCACCCCAGATTCCATCCAGGGGGTGGATCTGGGGCAGATGGACACACTCTGCTCACCACTGGCTTTGCCACATCCAGTGCTTCCAGCTGCTCCTCCCCCTGGCACTGCCTGGTCTTTCCCAAAGACAACACATGGCACAGAACCACAATTTACAAGGCACTTTGATGGGATTTCTTGTATTTTTTAAAACCTGGTGCCTTCTCCTCTGCCCAAAACCAAGCACAGTGGGTGCAGCCTGATGCTCATTTCAGGGAGGGGAGAGGTGGAAGCCTCACCTGAGTCATCCAAACTCACTTGAAAGAAGAGAGCAGGAACACCTTGAATAATAGCATCCCTTTATTTGCTGACACCATTACAAAAACTGATTACATTAGCAACAAAAAAAAAAAAAAAAAGAGAAAAAAAGGAGTGTTTACTTGAGGTTGAAGTCAGAGGCAGCTAATCCCAAAAATGTAATTAAGTAAAACAGTGTACAACATCAGTATTAAAATGTCATTTCCCATCGGTGACTTTACCACGTTGGAGTTCTCTGAACAAGTTTTATTGAGCAAAATAAGATAAAAGATTATGGGTTTACTGTCTCTCCAGGAATGTAAAGGTCTAATTATCCAAACAGGTTTGTTTTTATTATAAAACTAAACTCTGGAGGTGTCTACAGAGTTGGGGTTTTTTCTTTAAATCAGTAGTCTAACAAGGATTAGAAAAGACAAAACTCTGTTCAGTGTTTCTGACAAAGTAGAAAGGGTGAAAACATAAATAAGGCTTTAATTTGGCAAAATATAATACAATGCCTTCTGCTATCCTCAAATGAACGATTCCCCCGTGATTTCAGTCTGCAAGAGAAACACAAATCACCAGGTCAGAGGAGCAGCCTCCCAAGGAGGGTTATAATCATTCCATCATTCCAGCACCTTGCCTGCATTTCCTTGGTGTCAGGCACAAGGAAGCCCAGGGGAACAAGCCTGGGTGGTGGAGGCTGAGCAGGAACAGCCTCCCAGAGCAGAAGCCAAGGTGCAGCAGCACCTCCCTCACTCCCACCTGGACACCCAGGTACCCTCTGCCAGCTCTGCTGCCTCTGCATTACAAAGGCAGGAGCATAAAAAGCTCCTGAATCAGGAATACAACAAATCCCATCCTCAGCAGATGAAAGGCAGCTCTGACACTCCTCATTCAGTGCTGCCTCCCAAGACAAACAGCTCCCAGTTCAGACCCAAATCTACATCAGCTTCCTTAAAAAGTTCAGTGTCTTGAGCTTATCCAACCTTCAGCTGACTCTGGGTTATTTAACTTTATCTACAGCTCCTGAAAAGTGGCTGTGCTCACCTGGGGCTGGGCTCTTTCTCCAGGCAGCACTGACACAACCAGAGCACACAGTCTGAAACTGCACCAGGGGAAATACAGGTTGGATATTAGGAAGAAGTTTTTTATACAAAGGGTGATAAAGTTCTGCAATGCTCTGCCCAGGGAGGTGATGGAGTCACCATCCCTGGGTGTGTTTAACAAAGCCTGGATGTGGCACTGGGTGCCAGGGTTTACTTGAGATGTTGGGGCTGGGTTGGACTGGATGATCCTGAAGGTCTCTTCCAACCCAGTCATTCTGTGATTCTGTGAATCAGCACAAAGGTCCAGGTTTCCAATCTGGCTGAGTATTAAAATTAAAGCCTTGTCCACATGTCTGTAACTGGATGAAGAGCTCATGGCAGGCTGGTGCTTCAGACACTCCCAGCCAGCCACTGCTCTGGGTTATTTTATATCCTCCATCCCAAAGCAATCAGAGCATGGGAGTGCAGTTTGCTGGTGGAGCAAATAAACAGGAAAAAAGGCTCTGGGAGAACAAAACTTGGAGCAACCTGCTGCAGGAAGGAGCAGGGAGTGGGAGGGAAGGGTGGAATTACCTGCCTCCAGAGAGACATGGGGACTCAAGATCAGTGTCAGCTAATTGACATGTGCATCCAGAGAGGAACAAATCCAGTGCCCACCAGAAGCTTTTTATTATTTGCATGTGGAATTTGGATGAGTATTAGGAAAAGATTCTTCACTGAAAGCGTTATCAGGGTCAGGCACTAGAACAGGGCAGTGATGGAATCTCCATCCCTGGATGTGGCACTTGGGGACATGCTCAGTGCTGGCCTTGGCAGAGCTGGGGGAAAGGCTGGACTCAGTCTCAGAAGGCTTTTTCGACCTTAATAATTCACTGATTCTAAAAAGTCTCATATTCTGACATGAGAGTTGGTCATTTGAACAAAGTCCCACCATAACACACCAGTGGCCTTCCCAACAGCTGAAATGGGGGCCACTGTGCACACCCACCTGGCTGTAGTGTCCTCATCCCTTTGACAGCATTTGGCTTACTGACACAAGCAGCTTCTTGAGGTGACCCACATCCTGGGTAAGATTCACCACCACATTTCGCCTTTTATCACTCAATTCCTGAAAGAAGGAAAGAAAAGGAAATCATTAAAAACTCATTTACAATCTAATTACCAAGAAAGGCCAGAATTAGATCCTCTGTATAAAATTACAACTCGTGGTGCAGAAAGGAACAATTCTTGTCAGTCAGGAGGGTTATGGCCACGTTTAAGGAGAACATGGTTCAAAGTCAAGGAGCCCTTTCCTGTTCCAGGGAATCACCTGCACATCCAGCTCCTACCCTGCCTGCCTGGGACTCCAGCACTCCCTGCTTCCAGGAATTGTGCAGGTATCCACAGCTGATCCAGCCTCAAAGGTTATTTCCCCACCAGCCTGGGTGCAGAGGTTATGCCTCAGGTTTTAGCTTTTCTATTTTCAGATTCTGTGCTGCTTCAGTGTGTGGGTCTGGGATTCGTATCAGGGCATGGTGAGCTCTGTGCACAGAGCAGGGAGACAAAACAATTCCTGCTCTAGCTGGGCACCAAGGACAAATGATCCAAATCTCAGGCCCAAGAACATAAATAATGTGGACTGAAGAGAGAAAAACAAGCAGGATGGGAGTGCATGGGCTAAAGCTGGAATTGGCCAATGAACTGCAATCTGCACATGGAGCAGAGCTGATCACAGGGAGAGACCCCGGGAGCGCTCGTGCATTTTGGGACCATTTTGGTTCATCTTGGGTGCAGCCCTGGCTGGGCTCTTGTGCTGCCCAAGGTGGATCCATGGAGGAGATCCTTTGGATAAATCCCTACTTTATTCTTCAATTCCATCTAGTCTGTGTTCTAGGTCAGCCTTCTCAAGGCTTCACAGGCACAACTCCTGACCCCACGGCTGGAACAGCAAAACTCCTGGACCACCAAGGACTGGGTGTGGCTGAGGAGCTGTGGGATGGTGTCCTCAGCAGTACCCAACACCCCAGCCCAAGACAGCTCCAGCTGTGAAACAGCATTTGGAACAGCTGCCTGGAGATCCACACCCTTCCCCACCCCCAGCTATCCCATGGATTCACCCCCTGCTCCAAACCCCTGGGAAATTCCCACTTGCCAGCAACACCTGGACTTAAATGAAGGCTTTAAACAACAGTGCAAGCACCAGAAAACAGAGAAAATGAAAAATGAAAGCTACCACGAAATAGAAAGTTTCCTGTGCTGAAATGAAAATGCTGAGCTTGTGTTTCAAAACAAAAATAAAAGCTTTTTTTTTTTTTCCCCTAAGAATTCAACAGTTTCTTAATCAGGAAGTGTCACAGCTGAAGATGGACTCTCCCCCTCCTGCCTCCCTGCCTGTCAGCCTTGCTGGGCTAACAGTGCTGTGTAATCCCTCTTTTATTATATATTTATTGATTAATTAACCCCTGGTTTATTATATTTATTGATTAACTCCTCCAGAGATGCACAGAGCACTCCACATGCACCACACCCACCTTACTGCTCCTTATTCAGCTCAGAACACAGACATGCAGATCACCTGCAGGAGAGCTTTTCCTTGAAATTTAACAGCTAAAAATAAGCAACTCTGCCATGGTGTCAGCAATGCAGAAGTACCCAATTCTCCACAGGGGCACAGAGGTGTTTGCAGGCTCTCAGCATCCATCAGCCCCTCTCTGGTGTTACCCACAGAATGAGACTGATGCATAATGCTGGTGCAAATCTCTCCCCAGAGCTCCAGGGAAATTAGAGGGAGTTCAGAAAGGGCCATTTTCCCTGCTCCCATTTGGCTGGAAATGCAAAATGAGCAGTAAATCAAACTCAAGCACCTGCACCATTACAGGAAAGACTCTGGGCTCAGACAAGAGAACAAAACAATCTGCAGCAAAGCTCTTACTCCTGTGCAACTGGTAAACATTTCTCTACTGTAAAAAATCATTGGGATCTGTATTAGGGTAGCCTTAACCTGTTTTACCCTTATTGAAGTAGAAAATCAGGTCTGTCAAGGCTGAGACTTGGCTTAGCAGTCTCACACAGACTGATGGAAAGGTAAAGGCAATTAGCAGCCAGCAGATGAATTAATCCAGCTCTGAGCAGCGGTGAGGCGCCTGGGCTGCAGCACAGAAGCAGCAGGAGCAGGGAAGGAGCCCCCCAGTGCACTCCCAGCCCCTCTCTGGGAACAGCTCCTCCCTCCCTCCCTCATTTACTGCATCTTCCTTCTGTTCTGTGACCTCACTAATGTCAGGCAGTGTTCACTCATGAATTATAGACACATCCCCAATCCTCCTGGGGCCAATCCTGACTAGATCCCCATGGATTTGGGCTCAGCACAGTCCTCCTGCAGCTCCTGCTAACCCAGGAGTGCACAGCTGCCTCACACTGCTGAGCCCCAGCCCTGTGCTCTCCATGACTCAGGGGAAAGAGGGGAATTTTAGGTCAGATAAAAAGAAGAAATCCTTCCCTGTGAGGGTGGGGAGGCCCTGGCACAGGGTGCCCAGAGCAGCTGTGGCTGCCCCTGGATCCCTGGAAGCGTCCATGGACAGGGTTTGGAGCAACGTGGGACAGTGGCAGGTGTCCCCACCCTCAGCAGGGGGTGGAACTGGATGGTCCTTAAGGTCCCTTCCAACCCAAACCAGTCTGGGATTCTGTGATCCATTTCTCTGGGAGATGAGGAGGAAGAGGATGGTAGTGGGGAAGCCCCTGTGATTTCAGACCCAGCAGCTAAAAGAGGAGCTGAACTGTCTGGACAGATTCCCCTTGGCTGTTTCACACATGTGGCATTCCCAGTTTCCAGTGATGGACTGCTCTGCACTGAGATTTGGGGGGAAAAGCACATTAGATTGCACATAAGCCTCAAAATAAGCTCAGTGCCTAAGCAAGCTGCTGAATATAAATGACTTCCTTAAAGCACACTAAAAGCCCCCTTTAGTCATCAGCTGGTCCCATAAGTGACAAAGCAGCTGATTAGAAACCCCAAATGGTCTATTTTTAAATAGAAAGAAAAGGAGTCTAAAGAAAACACTCTGAGCGTGTTTGAGGGTTTATGCAAGTATCATTTCTCAATTTTGTGGGTTGGTTCCAGCACCCAGAAGGAACAAATATGTTCATTTTCGAGCATGTGTTTTCAGGTTCTTAGTAAAAAAAAAAGGAGGCACTGTTGCTAGGTGGAAGTGGCTGGAAGACTTTCTTTTTTCATCTCAGAGCTATTTTCAGCTGGGTTTTTAGGCTTCTGGGGAGACAGTTTCCTTTTCTCCCCTCAAAAAGAGGAAAAAATAAAAAAGGAAGCAGAAAAGGCTTGGAGAAAAGATAATGTTCTAATTCCAGCCTCTGCCAATGGCTACCTGTCAAGAATGCTGCTTAGACAATTAATGTATTTTTACTAATGAAGGCTTAATTGCAGGTTTATTAGGACTGTTTTTCCACACTCCTCTTTAGAATAAAGCCATGGATATTCTGGCAGAAACCTGGGCTCCACAATGTGCAGCAAGAGCAGAGAAATGAGAGAGCCAGAGGGGTTTTGTGAGGTAAGGCAATTAAACCAAACAAGCACGTTTGGGCCACCACAGGGCACATCCAGTGACAGCCCAGCTCAGGAGGGCTGCCCAGAGTCACCAGCCACGGATGCCATGGCTGATGGCACTGCTGTCCCCAAGCACCACAGGGACAAGCCAGGAAGGCACAGCACAGAGAGCTGGGCACTGGCTTGAGGAGGGCTCTTCTCCAGCCTGCTGCAGACAGGGACACAGCACCTGACTGGCACTGATGCCTCAGGTTTCAGCTTTTCTATTTTTCAGGTTCTGTGCTGCTTTAGTGTGTGGGTCTGGGATTCATACAGGGGATGGTGAGCTCTGTGCACAGAGCAGGGAGACAAAACAATTCCTGCTCCAGCTGGGCACCAAGGACAAATGATCCAGATCTCAGGCCCAAGAACAGAAACAATGTGGACTGAAGAGAGAAAAACAAGCAGGATGGGAGTGCATGGGCTAAAGCTGGAATTGGACAATGAACTGCAATCTGCACATGGAGCAGAGCTGATCACAGGGAGAGACCCCGGGAGCGCTCGTGCATTTTGGGACCATTTTGGTTCATCTTGGGTGCAGCCCTGGCTGGGCTCTTGTGCTGCCCAAGGTGGATCCACTGAGGCCTTTTAATAAATCCCTATTTTATTCTTTAGCTCCATCCAGCCTCTGTTCTAGGTCAGCCTTCACAAGGCATCAGCACCAGAAACACCTGGCCTCCCCTGGGAACACAGGGAGGGCTCAGCAGCTCTCCCATCCTCCAGGAATCAGCTCCCAGGGTTGGCACATCTGCAGTCTCACAGGCCCAGCTGCATCTCTGGCTCAGCCACAGCAAGCCCAGTACAGGGGGTCCATCAGCATCCATGAGTGATGAGCCTGGAAAAGCCATTTCATTCCTGCTAATGACTACAAAGGCTTTCCTGCAGCTCTCCTCAGAGGACCCTGAGCTTCCTCTCACAGCTGATGAAGCCACTTAGGTTCAGCAGCTAAAAGGAGTTGATATCAATTATTTGTGCTATCAGCAAGTGCTCCTCTCCCCCTCAAATGACAGCAGGTGCTTCCACTCTGTCCCTCAGAAGAAAATGGGGAATGAGTTCCATTGACACCACTGGGCTGGGAGAGAATCTCCTTCAGCCTTCCCTTTCCCATCTGCCCTCTGGAAAGCTATTCCAGGGCTGGTGTGAAAGCTCTGTCTTCCAGAGATGGAGAAAGCCAGTGACAAAGCCTCAGCCCAGCCCCCTGTGCAGGTGGTGTCTTTAGGGCAATGCTCTGAGGACCAGCTCCACACCCAACCGTGCTCACAGCAACCCACAGGCTCAGGGGAGCCACCTGCCACCCAATTCCAGACCCTAAAGCTGGAATGCCACTGCTGGAGGATACAGGAACACCAGCAGCCTGCAGAGTCACCCACCCACAGCACTCAGGGCTGAATCTCATCTTAGCAAAATCTTGCTGCTGGGCCACATCAAGGCCAACACAAGTTCCCAGGAGCCAGGACCAGCTGAAATCAAGTTCTGACTCTTGGCCACAGCTGCAGAGGAGCAGAAGGAACCATGTTCTGGCAAGAGAATCTCTGTCTGAGTGTTAGAGGTTGTGCAAACATGCCTTTCTTTGGCATTACTGATGTCAGAAGGGCCAACCCAACAGTGTTTTCAGCCCACTTAGTCATCAGCAGAGTTATTTTTGGCTTCCCTTTTCACTTCTTGAAGGGACAAGTCTGGGGATCTCCCCACTTCTGCCCAAACCAAACAAAAAACCCACCAAAAGCCCAGAATCTCTCCCCTCCCTCCTTGCAAATCTGAGCCACAGGAAGGAGGTCGCAATCCAGACAGCAGCAAAATTCCCAGTGAATCCTTGACACCCTGGCAAGCTGTAGCACTGGAATCTTCATAAAGCCCAAAACACCCAAACATCCTGTTCCTCTGCTGGACCTCACTTCCCAAAGTTGCCACTTTGAGATTTGAGTGGCCCCTGAGCGCGAGCTCCAGGAATCACTCACCGAGTCTGTGCAAACGTCGCTGTTTTCAATAACATTGGCATCCCCAAAAACCTTCCCAATTTCTCTCTCCAGAGCTGCCAAAGACTCCTGGGCCTGTAAGGGAAAGACAGGATAAAAAAAGGATATATTAAAAAAAAAAGAAAGGAAGAAACAGGGAAGGCACAACAATTAGCAAGCCCCATCTCCCTGAGAGCACCAGAGACACAGGAAATCACTGCTCAGGAGGAAATCTGTTTTATGCGAGATTTGCTCCAGGGACCAACCCATTTGCCAAGACTGACATGTCTCCTCACAATCAGCATGTTGCATGTCAGCCTGTCTGCATCTGAGAGCAGTCCTACAGGGAAACTTTAATAGTCTCACATCAGGTTATCAGGTAAAAATCATGCAGTAAGTTTCACAAGAGCAGGAGTGCAGATCTCCAAAATCCTAACCCAGCTCTGTATTTATGTAGGATATACCATGAACCATGGACATCAGCAAACCTGGCTTTGTATGTCAACACCCAACATAACTATCCAGAGCAAAATGTTTTAAATTCTTTATTACAGCAGGTTTCCTTGGGCTTCTCACCTCCTCCAGTGCTTTTGTGACCATCTATCCCTGTCCAGGACAAGGTATGCTCCCCCAACAGCATTTCCCACTCCAATTCTGGAAGAACTCAGCCCAATTTGATACTATGCTGCAGAAACAAGGTGTTGCAGAGTCTGGAGCCAGAGCCCAGCCACTCCACAGCTATTCCTGCCTCCATTTACCAATTCCCCCATGACACCTTTGTTTCTGAAGTGACAGACAGCACTGAGACCTCTCATGCTTCAAGATTTTCCACTCCCACCCATCCTGTAAGAGCAGTCATTGAGGAAAAGCACAGGAAACCCACCTGTTTGTCCCATCACACTTGCACAGATCTAACTTTTAGGATTTGCAGTCTCCTGGGTTACAGTGGATATGTCACCATGTGCAAAAGGGCAGATGCTTTGTAAAACAGCTTGCAACCCTCTGCCATTTGAGACTGGGTTTAAAAACCTGTAGTGTGGGTGGAGGGCTGTGGGATGGGCTTTTTGCTAGGCTGGGGCTTCTTTTAAATAAAGAATTATTTGTCAGCCCTAAATGACCATTTGTGTCTATTGGCATAAAATGATCATGAACAGGGGAGTCTTTCAAGAAGGATGATTAAACAGAGCTTTTAGCTGCAGTTTTATCATTTCATCATTATCATTTTAGCTGCAGTTTCATGCATTTCTGACATGCAGGTAGAGCTCTTACAGGCCCAGCCAGTGGAGCAAGACACCCCACCAGCTCAAATCAAGTTCCTTCAAATCATTATTTCCATATTGCAAAACTACAGACATTGAGGGGTTTTGCTAACATTTACATGTGCAACTGCTAAAGGTCTCTGCTTACCTTGGGCAAGTCACCAGCTACTTTTTCTCTCTCATTTTGATCAACTTTGAGTTTTGATAGTGTTTCATTTAGCTGTGTTTTCAGCTGCAAAACAGTAACCAAGCAAATCAGTTTCACTCACACAGATCTCCTCTGTCTGTCCCAGGGATTAACCCAGTGCACATGGACTGCAAAGGGAGTAAGATTTACTAACAATTACTGCACACAGTGGATTAGTGGACATGTATGATGAAGTTTACCAGGACAGTCAAGGAAGAGAGACTCCATCTGTAAAGATAAAGGTAGAGAATGGAAACTACAGAGGACAAAAACGTGGTTGGCATTGGCTTCCTCACGAGTGGTTTCAACTTTTCAACTCCATTCCAGGAGGAGCATCAGCCTCTCCAGCATCCTTACCAAGGGAGTCAGCCCAGACTCCAACTTAATTCACAGCAAGTATGCAAAAATGAAGATTGTCATCTTGCTAGAACAGGCTAAACAGTCTCTCTACTGCTGAATAAACTAAAAAGCTCTACTTATCATCTTAATAAAGCACCACTTACTACAACTATGTTGACTTAACCAGTCTGTTAATGGCACATCAAGGCATGAATCACTGACAGGGGGATATTAACTTGTCGATTGTGTTTAGATTCAATCCAAAATAGTGAAACTATTTCAGTCAAGAGGGATGACTACTTTGTGCTGGCTGCAGTCAGTACTTAAACTGCAGCTTTTCCAAAGGATAGACAGTTTTTTAAAGGGTATTTTGATTGCTCTTCAACACAGCACACAGAACCAGCCAGAGCACTTGAGGCTTGAGCCTCAAACAGAAGTGCTAACAAGGAGCTCGAGTGCCAATTTTGTTGGATTTGTGCCTCTGAAGTGTGCTGTGCTAATGTTCACTATTCCTGCTGTCAATCTTCCTGGAAGCCAGCAGGAGATTAAAGGAGGGAACAATGGGCTACTCAGAGCCCTGAATTTTTACTGACTGCAAAGCTACACATTGTGTTTGTCTCACCCTTGGAAGGCTTCCCCCTTTGGAGCACCTGGGCTGGTGAATGCTGGACTTACACATTTTGGGGAAGCTCCTCAGCAGTTTCAGTTTTTCCTTGCTTACCTTTTAAATAGTGGGAAACCCATTCTAAAATGCCAGAATTTCTATTCCTCAGCCTCCTGCAGAAGCCACTCACACACACTCAGGACAGCATTCCTGAGCCAGCTGCATGGAGGTGGTTGTTTAACACATCCTCACACTCCCACCAGCACAGCACCACCACATTGCACTCAAGCTGCCCTAGCAGGGAACTCAGCTTTTTAAGCTTTTGTTGTGCACAGACATAATAAATTGTTGCCTCAAAAGAGGTTGGTGTTTACTGATTAACTCCCAGATATGCATTCAATTCCCATTTTTCTTGCTTTCAGAATGAGAGGCTTTGCTTGCTGAGGCTAGTGTACCATTAACTTAAGCACACTGTTACTGTGGTGGTGGTGATTTTTCTAAAGCAGCTATTTCAGCCCAGTTACATCAGTGGCAGTAGCCTGGCTGTCCCATCATCCCACAGACATGGTGACAGAGACAACCCTCCCTAATTTTGGCTCAAAAGCAGGAAAGCACTGGCCAAACACAAGCAGAGGAAGGCTCTGACTGCTCCTGCAGCCTTAGAAAACAGGTCACTGAAACAAGTGAGAAGGGAAAGGGCTCAAAATGGAAAACCATGCATCCTTAGGTCTATCCTGTTAATCCAAGTCCTTCTTGAGAAAGCTGCTATAGGAGCATTATTGGCTGGAAGCATTTCTAGCCAAACAGGCCATAACACATGCAAGCACCAAGCCAGCACAGCCATTCAGCCACAGCAGGGTGTCAGCAGCTGAATGGCTGAATACTCTGAATTCATCCAACTTTGGGTCTGGCCAATTTCTGTTCATCCAGAGCAGGATGGAAAAGGCTCTGCAAGTCAGAGCACGGATAGCACTGCTGCATCCTCAAAAGCTTTGGGGAAAAAAAAACCCACCAGAGAATAATCCTGCAGTTAAACTGATGAGAGCACCACTTTTGTTGCTCCAAGGACATTACATTTGCTGCTGCATATGCCTACACTGCAAATCTTCTCAAGAAGTTTCAGGAATGAAAGTCTTACAGACTTTGGGAAAAAGTCTTAAGAACCAGACATGCTATTGTTAGGAGCAGAGAAAAGAGACAAATTGTAAAAGTCAGACTACATAAATGATTTCAATGGACAAAAATATCAAGCTGAAGAGGTTAGCAGAACAGACAGGATTTGAAATAAGTCTCCGCTTCAGACGTATGCTGGGAGCCTCGTTTGTGCCCAACAAGCTTCTTACCAAATTTAACTCTTCATTCTGTCTTACTGCTTCAGAATATGAATCATCAAGTTTTTTCTGCAATTCAGTCAAGAGATCTTTGAGCTGAAATGAAGTTTAGAGTTTTAGGATTTGTCTCCTTAGTATGCCCGTTCTCTTCTGCTCAGTTATTAGTGTGCTGCTCTACCCTAGGGTCACAAGCACACAAACTCCTCAGCCACAGGGGCTAAGCACTAGGTTAGTTTGCCAGCCAACTGGTAACCAAAAGAAAAAAAAAAAAAAAAAAAAGTACAACTTGGACAATTATGTTTACCTCTCTGACTTCTGAAACATAAGTAGATCGTTCTATTTCTGCCTTTTCTAGTTCACTTTCCAAATGTTCTCTCTCTTTTTTAAGCTAGAAACAGAAAAACAGAGTTAAACCAGATGTTTCCAGTGCCTTCTTGCAGCATCATTTGCTTGATTTCTAATTGGCTGTAAATTTCTATCAAATATTCCATGATGTTTACAGAGCATTTCAAGCCCAGCGATTGCACAGATTTAAACATCAGATTGCAGACTGAAACATCAAAAATAAGATAAAAAGAGAAAGAATCAAGCCCATGATTGTCAACAAGCAGTGAACTGCTCAGTCTCCCAAGAAAGAGCCCCAGTGGGTGAGTACAGAAGTAAAACCCAGAACAACTTTCCAGCTTCTCTGCCTTTTAAAAACCCTGCCCCAAAGGCTCAGGTTAAACTGCAGCACAGGCTGGGAGAAGTTCAGATTTACAGCACAAACCTAAACTGTGTTTCAACAACATAAAGCTTCAAAGACAAGAAGAAAAAACCACCTGCACCTACAGTTTCAATTTCTTTGTTTTCTTCCTTTAACCTCTCCACCTCGTGCTGCAAAGAAGTGACCATGGAACGCATCTGCAGTTGGGTTGGAAAATAAAGATATTTAGTTGGGTTGGTCTGAGACAAACTCTGCATAAACACACAAGGTTGTAGAAATTACTTACAATATTTTATCCTAAATATCTAAATATTTGATCCTAAAAATATTAGGGATGAAATCAGAGTGGCTGAATAAAACAAGATGCTCACTCAAATAGTTCAATTTACTGAGTCTACACCATTCCTACCTATTCTCAGCCCAAGTTCTTTGACATACTTAGAGCCCACATGCCTGAAAGATTTGGAATATAAGCACTAATCCAGCTGTCCATTAGCCATGGTAAGGAAAATATCCTTCCCAGACTGGGAATACTCACCATCCACATACCCAAACCCAGCATTTTAGCCTTATTTGGGGCTGTGGAAGTGCAGCAGATGGCAGCACATCTATAGTTCCAGATCTGACAGCCTTTATAACCCCTCAAACAAGATGTTTATATATCATCTGTTTGCTGCCAGGCTCACATAGTGGCACTCAAATTTACTAAGCAGAGATACTTTAGAAATTACTTTAAAAAAAAAAAAAAGCTGTTTGACCTACTTTAATTCTAGATTAGAAAATAAACATAAAAGCCCTTTTTCTTCCCACTTCTGCTATCAACAGAGCCTTCCTAAAAGGAAAGCTTTGCAGGCAATTTCAAGTGTAATTAGTTGACCATAATGGATTGAGCAGCACTTTAACAGCTTTCAGAAAACTGTTATGATTCTGTGATACTTCAATTTTAGCACAAAGAGTCCATATCTGCTCACAAAAATAGTCAGAAAAAAAACCTAAAAAACAGAGCCCAAGTTACCAGGATCAGAAAAATATATATTCCTAGGCACATTAATGGGACACTCATACAGTCAACCCTTGGCTTCCTATCCCATCAGCATTAATATTATTATTTATTATTTGGCTGCTTCCTGCAGCATCTGCAAAGGACTCCCCTGGATCCCTGGCAGTGTTCCAGGCGAGGTTGGACAGGGCTTGGGGCAACCTGGGACAGTGGAAGGTGTCCCTGCTCATGGCAGGGGTTGGAACTGGATGAGCTTTAAGGTCCTTCCAACCCAAACCATTCTGTGATTCTGTGACTGTGACACAGATTTATCAAAATGGTCAAAGACTTTGTACCTGTGCTGTTTATTTTTCTTGTTTCTGTAAAAATGGCAACAGAAACAGTAACATAAATCTAAAGATATCAACAAATCCCCCATTTTTCAGTCTCTTTAGTGGAAATACATTCCTCCAAAAATGAAAACCCAGCCTTTACATGAAGCTAAGTATCAGAGCACCAAAATACCACTGATATGAGGAATCATTCCTATTATACTTGTTGCAGGCTTCACCTTTTTCATCCCCTGGTCATGCACACATCAAACCAGGCAACCAGGGCTGTTCCACACCTGCCTTCACAGAGCTCAGACACCCTCTGTGACTTCAAGCAGAACCTGCCTGGTGCTGAGGGAAAAAAAAAACAACTTCAGAAATACCTGTTTAAGTTCCTTCTGTGATTCTTCAACTTTTATCTTCCATTTGCTTTCTTCCTCTTCCACACTCCTCTGTAGCCTTTGTAGAATCCCCTCCTAAGAAGAGAGAGGGATTTGAAAGCTCAGAGCAGAAGAAAGGCAGCTGGAACATCACAGAGGTGACCAGGCATCCCACTTACGGTCTCTGCCAGAACAGATTTGTATTTCTCACACTCCAGCTGCAGCAGGATGTGCATTTCCTCAGCCTCCTTCAACTTCTGCTCCATAGCCTGGCAAAGGAGGAAAGGCACCACAAGAGTCACATCTCAGTGGATGGATTTCAGTTCTATTCATCTTACTTCAATAAGCAAACACCTGCAACAAGCAACTGCTCATCACTCCTGGGCAGTTCTGTCTTTCCAAGAAAAGACAACAGCAAGTGCAGTGTTCACCTACAACTCTCAATACTCAGTCACAAACTTTGAGTTACTGTAAAAAAACCTCATTACTTAAAAAAAAAGATTATGGGGATTTTCAGTTTCATCAACTCACAATTCCACAAGGTACTTATCAAAGATACAAATACATTTCTGTGAATATCTGAACAGCAGGTTGCCCAGAGAAGCTGTGGCTTACTCATCCCTGGAAGTGTTCAAGGCCAGGATGCATGAGGCTTGAACAACCTGGCCAAGGCAGAGGGGCTGGAGCTGGATGATCTCTAACCCAAACCATTCTAGAATTAATATAAAACAATTTTCTTGTGACTTGTCTGAGAACCTGAACCTCCCAACCCACAGCACAATTTGTAAGTTTTATACTGGACAAATCCATTATGCCACACACCAGCCATCCATCTTTTGTGCCTACCTTGACATCTTCAGATCCTGAAGCCTCTCTTAGATATTCTTTAGCCATCTTTTCAAACCCACATATCCATTCACTGTGGCTCTGTTGGGAAATCATTCAGTTAAGGCTGAGAATAACCTCAGGAAAGCTCTCCTCAGGACATCTGCCTCCCCACTGCTGAGGGAGCAGCGTCCCAGTGCCCCAAGTCCCTGAAGCTCACACACAGCCCTATGGTTGTTGCTCAGCCAGTGCCACACACAGCTGGCAGCAGCCCAGGAGCACGAGGTGATGAGACACACACACAGTTCAGGGGGCCTGGATGAGCTGAAATGCAGCTGGGTGACAGAGGACTCCCTGCAAGTGTCAGGGCTCTGCATAAGCATTTGAAGATTTAAAGGAATCTTTCCCCAAATCCCTGAGCACTTCAAGCAGATGCAGTATAACTGTAAGAAGGTTGTTTTATAACCTTACAGAAAGTCCTTTTATCAGGACACTTACTTTAGCACATTTGGGAACAATTTTAAATAGGAATATTCAAAACCTCTAGGGGTTATAAATGAAATGCACCCATGTTTCCAGACTCACTTGATGTTATTCACCCCAGGGCATTTTCCCTGCAAATCACCAAAAGCCACCAAAAATATAAAATTGGAAATCAGTGCTTGGGAACAAAATAAAACCCCCCTAAATTGTATTAACTGTCACTGAGGCACTGCAGCTCCTCTGGAAAGGTTGGGAATATCCAGATCCCCATTGGGCCAGGCAGTGAGCAAACACAGCAGGCATTATCCACCCATGAAAATTTACTATCTCAGTAAGACACAAGGTAACATAGACAGGTAAATCAGATGTTGGGGCATAAAAACCACAAGATAGTAACTTTTATTTTGCTCTTTTAACACTTCTTGAAGCAACCAATCCACAGCTTTGCCTTCCTGTGCAAGTACAGGCACCACCAGCAAGAGACACTCTCACCCCACTGCAAAAACCTTGGGACAGAGGGGCTGTGAGGAAACACTCCAGGACTGCCCAGTCCAGCAAGAGCAGAGCTCCCTGACCCCAGCAGGAGCTTAAGAAGATCCACTTCTCTTACCATGTTGGAAGGAAGAGACACTTTGGGGAAGAGCTTCTGCAGGAGCTGGCGCGTCTCCACCTCGGCAGCTTCCAAGTGCTGCTGCTTCTCCTAAAGCAAGAGCAGGGCACAGGTGACATTGGGCACCACGCTCACCAACCTGGCAACAGCCTCTCCTCTGCCTACAGCAATTTACTTAACCCAGGAAGTCTTTTTCTAAGTGAGAAAGGTGCTATAGTCTCTAAAATTGCAGTAAATTGCTTCAGAAATGGGCACCAAATTGCTTCAGAATTTGGCCTTTGCATTTGCTCTCGCTTAAGCTCTTATTTTCTGAAGTTCTCCTCCAATCTAGCCTGTTTGTACAGAAATTACACCATTGTTCACTTGTCCACAACACAAACTGCACTGTGCTGAGTAACTGCATCCACAGATTGCACCAGCCCTGCCACTCAAGTGAAGTGAGCTCAAAATCAAATGGTTTAGTCAATCAACTATTTTTATTTTCTAATCTGTACTTTAAAAATAATTTTAGGTGTGAAAAATATCACGGTAAGATAACATCATCACTTCGAAAACAGAGAATTAAAATCAAAAGGAAACTTTGTGTTAATGCACATTTGAACCAGGCCAAGAAAGTAAGACTTTCAAACATTACTTTTAAATACTTAAGAGGAAGCCACTTACATCCTCTTTTCCCAACCCTGGATGCAATGGGAGATAATTATTAGAGCTGTGTGACAATCTCCAGGTGTTTTTTGTTAGTGCTCTGCAAATATAAAAACCCAGAGCCACAGGCACCACAGATCTGTCCTTCCATGTATTTAACATTAAAAGCAGAGCAGCCACAGGACATGTGCTTGCTGTGCTTGTGGCAGATGGAGTTAGTTTAGCCATACAACATTCAGGCTCCCATTTAAACTTAAATATAGAAAGCCTGAAACACTGCACAGAAGGGCAGCTTTTAGCCCAAATCCTCCACTGATCATTTGGGATTGTTCTTCCCTGCTGCCTGGCTGCTCTGAGTTCCTCTGCTGCAAGGGATCGGTGGTATGAGCAGGTTGAGATTCAGAGACAGAAACAGGAGACATTAGGTGGTGAGGCTGTGCTAGGTGTTAGTTGGCAGCAATTTAGAGCCACCATGAAGGGGCAAAAGGCTGTTTGCTGAAGTCTTCCAGCTGCAGGAGAAAGCAGGCAAGCGTTAGCACACAGCGAGAGCAGGGACAGGCTCCTGCCAGCGCAGAGCGGAGACGGCTCCAAAACAGACACACAACCCCACAGCAGAGCTCCTCTGCTCCTCACTGCTGGTCTTAGGGTTAGTTGGATGCTTTTTCTTTTTGAGTCTGCACAGTTGTAATGAACACTGAATCAGGCCCATGGCAAACACAAGCTCCTTTCAAAGCAATTCACATCCCAGATCGTTTTGAACACTGGTCCAATAGTCCCTGTCGAGCTTCACGTGCCCTCAAGGAGGAAATTCACAGCTGTGGTGAGAATTTTCTGAGAAGCTCCCAGATTTTTTAGTAATAATAATTTAGTCCTGGTTCTTCCCAGGTCCAACAGATTTGTTCAAGCACAGTCAAAGCCCAGTAGAAGAAAGCAGGTTGCACACCAGCACAGCTTTTCTGGAGCACCTCACAAATCAAAACCAATTCACGACAGCTCTAACAATTATGCAAACAGAAATCAAAAGTCAGCATGCCCACAAACTAACCATTAAAAAAAAAAACAAACGACCTAAAGACAACAGGAAGAAGCAGAGGTGAAAGTATATGAATGATCACTCAGAAGAGATTATACTTAAACTGCAGTAAAAGTTAAATGTCTCCATTTCACTTAAAGAACCAGCTGCAGATCTGCTTCTAGCTTAACGCATCATTTCTAGCAGTCAACATTACAACCTTGGCAGTCTTGTTCACTTTGTCCTGCAGCAATTTTTCAGTTGATGCCAATGCTTCCATTGCTTCCCAGTTTTTCTCCCGAAGGTCCTAATCATTTTTAGAAAGAATGATTTCAGTTCAGCCAATATTCAAACTGTTTTCGCTTTTACTTCAGAGAAATATTTCGCATTACATTCCACCATTTGCATTTAAATGCTGGTTACTGGAAGGTGATTTTGCTGGGGAGTGTGACATACACTAGCAAAAACAAGTGTGATGTTCAAAGAGTCTGAATGAAAACTGGAGGGGGGAAAAAAGCCAATTTCTGCCCAACCTGCCCCTGTGTCCAAAACTGATGCAAGTGTTACTGCAGAGCGTTACCACTACAGCGACCCCACACTTTGACTGCACTTGTAAGAAGAAAGAGGGAAGTTTTAAAAAGTAGTGAGGAACACAGACACCAAACCACAGATTACACAACAGAGTGTTAGGCATGTTGCAGTGCAGAACCCAGCATGGACCCAGGAGACATGGAGGTGTGCACATTTATGCCCCTGATCCTGCAACCAGACCTCAGCCCAAACCCCGGCGCTGATTTCGGGAACGCACAGCTCAGGGTTTGCAGCTCTCTCCACTGCACCCACAGAGAACTGGTTTGGTGCTCAGCAGCCCTCCTGGGAGGCTCTGGGATTTCAGAAGAGGTGAGCACATCCCAGATCCACGTGGGAAGGCCACGGTGCCACCCTCCTGTGTCTTTCTTGGCGAGGTCATCAAACGTGTACTCCACAAGACGTCAACACAATCAGTGAGAGCCTGAGAGCTCTTCTAAGAGCAGCCTCACAGCTCTTCTCTAGCAAGGATGGTGGGGCCTTGCAGCAAGGAGATTACAGTGCTTGGGATTTAGATTTCA
Source organism: Hypocryptadius cinnamomeus (assembly GCA_013400635.1). Taxonomy (NCBI): domain Eukaryota; kingdom Metazoa; phylum Chordata; class Aves; order Passeriformes; family Zosteropidae; genus Hypocryptadius; species Hypocryptadius cinnamomeus. The sequence continues at coordinate 8,274 of VYZP01062054.1, read as the reverse complement.
GTTTTTCCAACCCTCAGAGCAAATCTCCTTTAGCAAAGGGTTATTTTGGAAAGGTTGCATTTTAAATTCATCAAAAGCCTAGCAAGCCCCTACACTAGTTTTACTTTACCACTTCTATTAGCCCACAATCCTAAGGGCTGTTCACAGGATATAAACACAACATTGGATAAAACTGAGAAAAAGCTAGGACCCACAGGCCTGGTCTGCCTTTAGGAGCAGCCAGACTTCACCTGCAGCACAAAGCGTACTGAGACCTTGTGAATCTGCAGGAAACAAACCTTCTGGTCTACCTTTCCAGCTCATCATCTGTCTTCTGAGTCTACTCAGCCTCTTTGTCTCTACTTTATTTCAGCTCTTAAACAGCACTCCTTGATCAAAAGTTCTCAATATTTTCCTGGTGCATTTTCCTTAGATTGTTTGACCATTAAGAAATAAAGCTTATTGCCTGGTATTCACTGGATTTTACATGGTATCAAGGAGAGACAGGTGAGATAAACATCCTGTATTTTAACTTTCTTCCATATAACTTAAAAGGTAACACTCCCCTGCCCTGCACAGGTAATGTATTACAAGGAAGTAACTCCACAGCTCTGTGATGGAAGATACAATCTTTAATTCCATCTACAAAGAACCCAGACTGCACCATCAGCAGCTGCTGTGAAGGAAGGCTCAGTCCTTCATTTCCTTTGGAAGATCAGGATTAGCCACTCTTAGGAATGGGAAGAGCCAGATCTGAGCACCCTGAAGGTAATGCCTCCCCCCATGTCCCCACACAAGGACCAGAATTCTGTCAGAGCACAGCACTTTCCTCCTCCTACCCTCCCTGCCCTTGGCAAAGGACATGTTTCTGAACAGGATTAACCAAGTTTGAATCCAAATCCAAGAACGTGCTGTGGGATGTGTCCCCTAGCAAGTCTCCCTCCTCTCATCCAATCAACAAATTGTCCAGGAGCTGACACAACTCTGAGCAGTGAAGTCAGGTGCGCCGAGTCACTCCCAAGAGGAAAGGAGCACCCAGGGACACAATACAGCTGTCAGAAACACTCTCTGCAAAATGCCTCAGGCCTCAAGGAGTGCTGGGAACACAGGTTTGGTTGCTTTTGGGGGTTTTCTGGAGTGGTGGGGGAAGAATTTCCTTACGTTGTTCTTTTTCCTCTGCTGCTCAAAAGCATTTCTCTGAGAGGCGAGCTCGCTCTGGAGATTGGCAATTTCCTTCTCTTTGCCTGCAACCCTGAATTAACAAAGGGAACCACAAACAAGTCAGGAGACATTGAAGAAATTCCCAGTGAAGCACTGACACCCTTTCCCACACACTAACTTGCTTTCCCTTCCCTTTTCAGCTCTCTCTGAAAAGCTGTTTTCACTGACTTGGCAGCCTCGCCTGCTTCCCACTGCACCCTGAGCAAACCCATTGTAAAGCTGTTGTTTGCCTACAACAGGCATCTGCACACATTTAGCAAGGCCATGGAAAGGCAACACATTAGCTGAGGGTAGAGTTAGCCAGCCCACGCCAGTACAACACCACAGAACAGGCACTGCCTGCTAGATGAGAGTGTTCCCTTTCAAGCATCTAATCCACAATTTGTAAGTCATTTAACTTGAAAGACAAATAATACAGCCAGCCAAAAATGCATGACAGTGGCAATTTGCTTAGCACAATATAGCATTAGCTTCCACACAGTTATTTAATGTGCTTCAGCCCCACATTATAATGCACTTTTACCCCTGAGGTTTTCCCTGGAAGAGATTTCCAGATGATTTTGTAATAGGAACAACCCTCTGCTAAGATGAAGTTCCAAGAAAAAAGCCTGTCACTTTTGCCTGAAACACCAACATTTAACTCTTCAGCCATGAGCTGAGCTGGCATGCATTCAAAATAACATCAATCAAGGCTTGCTTCTGTGGTGGGCACAAAACATTGCCAGCACTGTCTGTCTGAAGGAGATTACACCTGAGGATTAGCAGTGTGAGCAGAATCTCCCATGCTCAACTTCTATTAGACAGCAATTTAATTTATTCCTTTTTCACTGGCCACTTCACATAGTCTGATATTGCACATTTGGCATTTATTTCTACATTTCCTGAGCAATTAAGTGAACTGAATCAATTCTCTAATGCATTCAACAACCTGGCAGTACTCACACTTGCAGAAGCTCCTCACTTTGGACAGCCAGAGATGCCTACAAAGAGATCAGAGATGTGTTAGGAGCAGAGCAGCAGCAAAGGCCAGGATGTGCCTCGTTCACCAGGCACTGCTGCAACACCAGAAAGCTGCACTCTGGGCCTCTGAGGGAACCCTGTGCAGTCTCCTCTGGCCAGGAACACAGCAGGCATAAGAAGGAGCACAAGGCTGCAAATCCATATGATAAAAGGAAGCAGGAAGAGATATGCAACAGCCAGAAGAGCTGGCTCAGTACAACCCAACCCCAAAGGTGCCCCTGGATTTCCATGGGCAGTACAACTCCTGGTTTTCCATGCCATCCATGCAAGCTACCACCACTCACTTTTGACTTCTTTCAGTAACACTGCAATTGGAAGCTGTACCTGTTTGCAGTTCTCCTGCTTTAATTCCTGTATTTGAGCTTTGAAAGATTCATTTTCTTTTTGCACATCCTGTTGAAAGAAAAAAGGCAATATATACTCATGTATAAATAGAGATATACACTCACAATATATACACTCCTCAAGACAAGGTGCTTCTATCAAAACTTTACCTGTAACTGCTTTACTTGGTTTGCAATTTCTCTCTCTTTTTCTTCCACCATAGCTTTCAATTTCTTCATTTGTTCTTCTTCCCCTTTCAACCTGCAGAGATGGTTTAGAAAGTAAGGACAAAGGGTTAAAGTAGGGAAAAAAATGCTGAAGAATTTATGCCAAGAAGGGACAGACACTTAAATTGGGGCAGCTTGTGCAGCACAAGATAAATACATTTTGTATGTTGAGGCTGCCTCAGGTACCACACACTGACTGTATCAGAGCTCTGCTGGGAGAGCAGCACATCCCAGGAGCTGCTTTGCAGACTGTGCCAGAAAGGGATCTGTCTCATACAACCTTCCTCTGACTTGGAGCAGCCAGACAAAGCAGAGGAAAGCCTGGCAGCATTTCTCCATAAAACAGGAGCTGGAGAATTGGCTATTGCATCTCAGCCTGAAAATGGCACAAACCGGATCTGTTACCGACTGAGCCAGGCACTGCAGCCCTCCAACATGCTGAGCAGGAGGAATTAGCACTAGACACGAGAAGCAGCAGCAGCTCCACTGGTTAACAGAGCCCTGGGTGCACATTCCCAGTGTGAGAGCAGCACAGCTCAGGGCAGGGGCGCCAGGCGCGGCAGCAGCCACCGGCACTAACAGCTTATTTTAGCAAAGCCCATGAAATTCCTGACAGCAATTCAAACATTCCAGCTGAAGATAAACTCAATGCATATTCCCAGCAGGCACTTGAGGAACTGCTACTCTGCATACTTACAGGTTCTCCATGTCCTGGACTTGGGATGCAGCAGGTACCTGAAAAAGTAATTCCCAGTCTCATTTTAATGGCGCAGTTTTCAAATTAACAGCAGCTCTTTGCACGAGAAGGGGCAACACACAGCTTGCAAGACATTTGCCAAAGAAATACCAGGAATTTTGCATCAGGCATTGCTCCAAGAATATCTAATCACATAATGGATTTCAGAAACAGAGCTTACACCAAGCATCCCAAACTTCACACCAGCCAACTGCTCTCCATTCCATCTTTCCCCTGGGATAAATGCCTGTGTCTAGACATCCACCCAAAATAAAAGTTCAACTCAGTCTCCTCCTTTTACCATCAACAAAAATCCAAACTGAGCCAGAATACCACCTTATTGGAAAAATTCTTCCATTAAGTAACACCTGGCTTCGAGGTTGTCCAGCTGTCTGCTCTCAAGTCCAGTGCAGAAAATCAAAAGCCAAAATATTCCAGCCCCAGGGAAAGGCAGGAAGGAGTCACAGCACAGCCTGACCACTTCAAGAGATGCTGCTACATTCAGTTCCAGCCAAAGCTCCTGCATGACCAGAGACCTGCAGAGATGCTGCTTCAGCCTGGCAAGGAGGTGGCTGGGACACAGCTGGGGCTGTCTGTGAGCTCCAAGGCTTTCAGACCACCAAAGCTCCTCTTTATGCACAATATCTTCCCAGTTAAAACCCTCCCAGAACCTGCTAGCCATGTAAAACCTGTTTTGGATGAGCACAGCTGAACTAGTAGGCTCTCTGCATTATAAACAGCTTAGTCAAGTTGGATTTAAAACATCTCTAAGTTGAAGCCAATGCAAATCCTCTGTGTGAGGCAGAGGAGAAAAAACAGGTTCCTGTTCAACCAGGCAGCACTCTCAAACCACATCCACTCTGCAGGCTGTACCTGTTGGAGTTGTTGCAGGTTCTGTTGTTCCAGTTCCTGTACTTTACTGGTTAATTGTGCAATTGTATCCTTCTGACCCTTTGGATAGATAAAAAGCAAAGTTAGAAGTGTGACTTTATTTTTCCCAGCCAGACAACCTGCAACAGAGCTTATTTCCCTTCAGAATATTAAAGCAGCTTACCTGCAGGCATTCTCCTTTCTTAACAATCTCTTTCTCCTTCTCTTCCAATAAGGCCTCCATGGTTTTCACCTGCTTTTCCTTCCCCTTCAACCTGTGCCATTGAACACAAACACAGCATAAACCCTTTGCTCTTTCATCCATCTGGAAATAAAACATCCTATGCTTTGCAGCACCTAACAAAAGCAGCATCTGTGATCAAAGGCACAAGCACAATTCACCTACTAAAAGCCAATGTGTGAGCACTTCCACTTCAGCCTGGGTTAGCAGGAGGTGCCCTTGATCAATGGCACTGCTCATTAGGTGAAAGCAAACTCTGTGCTGACACATTGCAGGGGTTTCACAAATGTGTGCTCTCCTCTTCCAAAAACACTTCCCTGCCCCTCCCCAGCTGGGGATACAAGGGACTGACTGATCATTTCCCCACCCCTACAGCTCAGGTGTTACCAAAGCAGGTTTTCCACTATGCCTTGCCTGCATCCCCCCATCCTGACTTGAATTTAAGGGGTCAGTAAGGGGTGCACAGGGCAGACCAGAATTAACAACTGCACTTACAGAGTCTGAAGTTCTTTGACTTGTGATGTTATTGTCACCTAAAGAAAATAATCAGCACTTCAGTTCAATGCACATGGAAAAGGCACATAAATGCTAAAAATTGCTCTATGAAGAAACACAAGGAAAAAATATCATTTTCAAAAGAGGCACCATTTATTGCAGTGAGCATAAATGCACTTTTTTTAATTACAAGGCACCAAGTGTCTCCAACTATTTACATTCCCCACATTTAAAATGTGACTTCCAGAGCAGCAAAGGAAACAGTGCAAATGGGAACAACAAGCAGGCCCACAGGAGACACAGAGGAAGAAGCAGAGAGTGACTGTGACCACCATCCCACTGGCAACTGCAGCTCCAACCACAGAGACCATCCCTGACCACTGACAGCTTTGCATAAGGAAGTGCTTTTTGGGTGCTCTCTGAAAAGTCAGCACTCCCTTAAATTCCCATTCTAAGGCTGAATATGGGTTGAAGACATAAGATTTAGTGGGACTGTTGCTTTTGAATGCTGTGTGAAAGCCAGACAGTGGTTATCTGTCAATCCTCTACCACAACACGGCAGGAGTTTCAGACATTCCCAAAAATCTCTCTTCTGCTTAAAGGAAACCAAAAGGTGCACAGATACATCACCTTTGGAGCAAGCATCCCTCAAACCTAAACTGCATTTTTTTTCTGGGCTCTGACAGTCCCAGGGAAGGAAATACACACAAATAACTCCCTCAGTTCCTGGAAATTTGCTTTGGAGGAAAAGCCCAAGACGGAAACATTTTGTGAAGCTTTGCCTAAAAAGGACAAAACTCTAACACTGAGAAGGGGGTGACATGTTGGAATGTAGCTAAAGGGACTGAAAAGAGTGCAGACCAAAAACACAACCCACACAAACAAGCACACTTCCTGACAGCACAATGGACTGAGCTGCCTGCAGAATGGGCTCCCTAAGGAAACGTGGGCTTCCCTTGCTTTGGATGCCAGACAGCAATCATGCCAAAAAAGCCCATTCTCCTCCATCCCTGCATTCCTGATAGCTAAAAGTAAAACTGACTGTGCCAAGACTGAACTCTTTTGGGCACCTGGGATAAAAAAAAAAAAACAGTCTTGAGTTTACCTGGAAACCAGACACTATCTGGGCCTGTAGTATTGCTCCAGCAACACAGAAAGGCCAACAACAGGAGCAGACTTCCAAGCTGCCAGCCCCCAAGGATGCCCCAGGGTTTCATGTTTACTACAGGGACAGTGTGCCCAGGCAGAGCTGATGTTGCAATGCATTAAGCTATAGCAATTCCTGCCAAATTTCACACTAATAGCCCAAAAAGCTCAGGCTTCCAGAGGTGTGTGGTTTCTGAAGGACATCATTAATTATCCTACATTTTTATGGCTTTATATCCAAGAACAGTGTAGCTCCAGCATGAAAAAGTTCCTTACCCAGGGACATTCACCAGTGAAACAGAACACACCAGAACAGAAACAAGTGAGCAGCACATCCAAGGCAAGGCTGGTTCACACTGCTGCCACTAAAGTATTTTACCTGTTTTTCCATCTCAAGCTGGGAATTTCCTACTTCTTCTTTCAGAGCCTCTATTTCCTGTGTCAAAGCCTTTTCAATGACAAAACAAGACAGGGTTGGACAATGGAAACACAAAAACACCACAAAAATGGATGCTACAGATTGATCACTGTAGAATGCCATGCAGTAACAGACAAATGTGGTTGTAGCACCAACACACAAAGGAATTGCAGGGATTGCACAGGGATACCTGAACAGTCTTCTCCTTGCTTGCTACTTTTAGGATTTCAGCTTGTAGGAGTTCTTCCACTGATTTTATTTTTCCATCCTTCTCATGGATCCTTAAAAAGAGCAGAGAAACAACATAAGCTGGCTGAAAAAAATGTGCTGCTCAAGCAAATACACAAAATTTGGTTCTGCTATCACATCACATCCCATCACCAGCCTCAGGAATCCACAGTGGGACCAGGCAGGAGGAACAAACAGGAAGAATAAGACTGGGACTAGTGCAGAACCAGCTGACTTTATATAACCAGTAGTTCACACGCTAAATCAATACTATTACAGTCAAAAAATGCAAATTAAGACATCAAAGAGTGCCTGGAATGACACATACTTAAAATCACCCTTCAATGGACACTCCAGCGAAGTATTTATCAACCTAAAACACACAGGGGACAATCCCACTCCTTTTCAAGTGCCTACTGGACAAAAATTATTATCTGGCAAATCAGAGCAATTCCTCACCTAGTCAGTCAGGTTTATGAAATTAACTGCTTAGCAGAGCAGCAACTGGATTTTCAGCAGGTATTGATCTGGTGTGACATGTTTCAAAAATGGAAATGCTTCCTGCCACACACACACTTCACCCAGCCAAAAGCCAATCACTTCAGGGAAGTAACACACTTGTAGTCATAGAATACAGACAGAGAGAATTAATCAGAAATTAAATCTGTGCACTAACTTACACTTTCTGCAGTTCCTCCACCAGTGATTGGAAGGAAACCTGTTAAAAACAGAACTTCATCTTAGGAAAAACAGAATAGAGCAAAACAATCTGTGAATATTGACGGGTGAGGATAGAGAGCTGGAGCTCTCTGGCACTGGATGAACTTTGCAGCAGCCTAATATTTTATTTATCTGGCTGCCCCTGAGAAAATTAGTCTCCAGCTCCTGGCAAACCAGTAATACTAAGCTTGCTGCAAGTTCCAGGAAAACAAAAGCAAACCCACACCACCTTTATCAGGAGAGGGTGAGGCTCAGGACCATCATTTCATCAGCTGCCCTTTAATACTGACACTACTGTACATCTCTACAGGGTCACTGTGCCTCCCCTCTTCCATACATGATTTTCCAGGAGCTAATTGCCCTCCTGAGGTGTCCAAGCAGAGCTGGATGTCAAGGAAAGGCACTTCCTGATCAGCACATCAGAAGTGACAACACTGTGACAGTGTCACTGGCCAGACACAAGGAGAAGGGAGACAAGTGACACCTGCAGAGTGTGGATTGACACTGGGAAGCTCAAACATTCATCACGAAGCTGAGGCAGTAGAAGCTGCCTGCCAGCCATGCCTGCTGCTCCAGGCTTCTGGAAAAGGAGATCCACAGCCATCTCAGAGCATGGCAAACTCACAGAATCACTGGGTTGGAAGAGACC